>BMAO01038364.1:0-242927 GCA_019973975.1 Trichonephila clavata | reverse complement strand
AAATAGCTTTCGAAATCCATGCTTAGATTTTATACAATTAATTTTTCAGTACCTCCCGCGATGCGATGACGCAATTGACTGAGCTCCTGCTTCCCATGCGATAGGATAAAGTTCGAAACATGCGTGGATTTTTATTTCTTCCAATTCATTTAATTATTTCTTTAATTAAATAAATTTATTTATTAAATATTAAGTATTATATTTTATGTAATTGTTTTGTATTTTATAAAGTAAAATAATTACTGTAGTTATGTAAATATTTATATTTTACTTTAGAAATATATTTTCATATTTATATATCAAATTATATTTTATATAAAAATTAGTTACAAATATAGTTTTATAATGTGAAATACAATCTTACACTATTAAAATTCGAAGGTAAACATACGTATCTATCTATCTATGTATGTGCATCTATCTTCTCACGAACCGTACGACGCAGAAAGTCGCGGAAGGTACCAAAAGATCGGGAATTTTCCGGGGAAGCCGTATTGCCCATTTATATTCCGATATTGTAATTAGTTGAAAAGATATTAATTAAAAACCCTAAAACGCCTAATTGTTTTACTCCTGCCGGTTGTTTACTTGGCGGAACTTCCATTCCGTTTCGGCCGAGCGGTAATCTTACGTTTTCCACCATTTTAAAATTGTCATCCAATTTTCGGTGTTGAAATCAGACAAAAAATAATTACAGAATCGGAAAGATCATTTATTTCGCCACGATACGATATAATTTTTTTTTGTAAAATATCGATATTTTCTATTTTTTTCGAATTTTTTAAAATAGTGTTAAAACTGATGGGTTTTTATGAAAATTATTTCTAAATCATTGGGTATGAATTTGTTTTCGTGTTATTAAATCGATATTCTACACTAATTAACTTCAAGCCTTTCTCTTTTAGATCCATTCATTCATTTAAAAAATAAAATGACCAAAACTTTTTTTCTGCAATTTTTTAAAAATTACTCGAAAGTTTTACTCGACATTGAATAACTTCGTTATTTATTAAAAATATTGCACAAAACTTTTTTCCCGTGTGTAAAGCGATATTATCCGTAACATATATGAAGATTGAAAAAATTGCTTTAAAATTACGGATCTTAAAAAAACATTTTGTGATTTTCGTAAGCTGCTGTTTTTCTGAGAAATAACTTAAACAGTAGTTTTTGTACATTTTTTATTTCAAAGTACGTTATTTTTGCAAATAGTTTGTGCAGTTTGAGAGAATTAACTTAAAAATTATGCCCTAAAAATGAAGGTAATGATTTTTAAAATAATTAAAAATACGCGATTTTACATTTAGCCAAACATGGCGTCGAAAATTAGCTTTGCGCCAAAGACTTTTGACCTGTTTCACCGTCAACCGCATCTAACTCAAGGTTTACATTAAAAATTCTGCCTTAAACAGGGGAAATCAGTAACTTTGGCGAGTAAAAAAAGTTATTTTTTTGTCAATTTTTCTTTATATAATTTTCAAAATTAAATAACTATATATGTCAGATTAAGATGATAAAATGCATTCAATGCATTTCTGAGATTCATTTAAAATATTTATCAGCATCGAAATTTTTGATCTCTTTCATAAAACTTATAGTTTACTTTAAAATAATGCCTAATGTATATTTCTTTTTTTGACATATAATTCCGTAATAAACGAAACATTTGCCCATTTCGAATTTTTTTTTTTGGAAATAGTCAGTTAAATAGGCATAAATTGCTTTAAAAAAAGCTATGTTCATATTATATATTCTTTATTATTAATTGCTTTTTATTAAAATATGAAAAATCAATAAATTTTTTTGCAATACATTTAAATGTAATCTTCAATCGAAATCTTTCAATCGTTATGTGAATATACTGTGGATTGCCTCCAATTAAAAATTAATTTCAATTTGAACCTCCTATTCATTATTGTTGCCTATTTTCATTTTCCGCTACGGGTCTGTGTGGCGCAGTTGGATAGCGCGTCGCTTCCGCTTGGCCGCCGAGTGTCTATTTCTTATGTCTGGGTTCGAATCTAGAGAATTCGATTTTGTTCATTTCTGCTTATTTTTCTCACCGTAAATTAATTCTCTCTTCTTCAATCATTGAATTCACTTGCTGCATCCCCACTGATCTGAAATTTACTTCATTTTCAGTGCTGCCATTATGTAAGCAAATGGTATGTCACAATTAATTGCTAAATGAGCATTTTTAATCAATTTTATCATAAAATAATTAATAAGTTAGTTTTGTATAATATACTTTTTTTTCGCAAGAGAGAGAGAGAGAGAGAGAGATACGTGTTTAAATAAATTAATTAACACAAAAGGGAGTGAAAAATTATTAAATTAAATAAAAAATTAAATGTTTTTATCTTATAGTATTATTTTTTTTAATGTTTTTTTTCAGTGAATGTAAACATATAACTAAGTTCTCGTAGTTATATCGTAAACATATAACTAAGTTCCTCGTAGTTAGTAAACGTAGTGTTTTTTTAACACTTACATATGTTTAATCAAACATCCCAGCGTTACAAGAGCTATCTGTAGAATTTTTTTATTAGTATTTATAGCTAAGGATTTAAATTCATATATTTTTGAAAATCAAAGGAATATTTCTATTATTTTATTATTAAATTAATTATTTGTTAATAAAAAGTATATCGCCTATTATTTTGGATAAAAATACGATCTAGACTGATTTTTAAGCTAACTGTAAGTAACGATTGATTGATTAATGAAAACCTGAAAATTATTTTAGTATTTTAGATTCCTAAAAACTATCTATTATAAAAAAAATATGACTTTTTTTAATTAAGCATCAAGATAATTTTATTTTATTGTTTAAATTTATTATTTTTTTACTAAAGCAATATTGTTTTTCAAAAGTCAGTAATAGAAATTTGAAGATAAATCTTATACCTGAGGGGAGAGTAAGGAGGAAAATAGTTCTAAACTCAAAAAAGTCACTGTAACACTGTGACCTGAAAAGAAACCTGTTTGACATCAGTAAGATCTGGAAGATATTTTGAAAAAGGGTATTGTAATGACGTTAATATATATGAATTACACACATACCAGGAACTTCGATAAAGGAAGGTGAATTTCCATGGAAATACGTTATGCATTCGAATATGTCCGTGCAACGCCGGATTAAATGGAAAGGAATGAAACCCGTCTCACAACGAAAAGAAGTTAACAAATTTCGAAAATGGGAAATTTAATGACATTGTTTTGGAAATCACTCACATTGCACGCGTAGACACACAGAGAAGTGTTGTCGTCCTGAGGGAAACAGGATATTCCCGTGGTGATTAAGTAATTCACTAGGTAACAACCCGTACAACGATGGGCTAAGTGAGGCGGAGGGGGGGGGGAATAAGGAAGTCAAACTAATTATGAAAAAGAATATTGGAAGTGCTGATTTATTGAAGGGAAGGGAAAATGTTAAACGAGAAAGCCCGAGCGATGCTGGGCCATGCACTCGCATCGTACGTGTACACACCCACACAGAAGTTCTGGCATCATGAGGGAAAGAGGAAGTTCTCATGGGGATTAAGTTATACACTCGGTAAAAGCCCGTGCAACGCCGGGCTTAGAGGAGAGGAAAAAACATAGAAGCCAAAGTTACTTCGAAAAAGAATATTGGTCATGCTAATTTTGTGAAGAGAACGGAAAATTTATAAAAGTAGAGAAAGCCCGTGCAACGCCGGGCCATGAAAGCTAGTCTACACCATTAAAATTCGAAGGTAAACAAACGTACCTATGTATGTATGTATGTATGTGCGTCTATCTTCTCACGAACCGTACGACGCAGAAATTCGCGGAAGGTACCAAAAGATCGGGAACGATCCAAGGAAGCCGGTTTGCCCATTTAAATATTCCGATATTTTAATTAGTTAAAAAGATATTAATTAAAAACCATAAAACGCCTAATTGTTTTAACTCCTACCGGTTGTTTATTTGGCAAAGCTTCCATTCCGTTTCGGCCGAGTGGTGATCCGACGTTTCCACCATTTTAAAATTGCCATCCAATTTTTACTTTTGAAATCAGACCAAAAATAATTTACAGAATCGGAAAGATCATTTATTTCGCCACCATACGATGTAATGTTTTTTGTAAATAAACGATATTTTTCTTTTTTTTTCGAATGTCTTAAAAAAGTGTTAAAACTGATGCGTTTTTATGAAAATTATTTCTAAATCGTTGCGTATGAATTTGTGTTCGTGTTACTAAAACGATATTCTACACGAAATAACTTCAAGACTTTCTCTTTTAGATCCAGTCATTTAAAAAATAAAATGACAAAACTTTTTTTTCTGCGATTTTTTAAAAAAATAGTCAACATTTTTACTCAACATTAAATAACTTCGTCATTTATTAAAATT
The DNA here is from genome assembly GCA_019973975.1 of Trichonephila clavata. Classification (NCBI taxonomy): domain Eukaryota; kingdom Metazoa; phylum Arthropoda; class Arachnida; order Araneae; family Nephilidae; genus Trichonephila; species Trichonephila clavata. The sequence continues at coordinate 238,553 of BMAO01038364.1, read as the reverse complement.
ATCGTACGAAACTTTTTTTGCGTCTGTACAATAATGTTATCCAACTTCGGTGCGAAGATTCAAAACATTGCTTGAAAATTACGGATTTAAAAAATTTTTGTGATTTTCGTAAAATACCGTTTTTGCGATAATGAAAACTTGAGTTTTTTGTGCATGCGTGGTAGAATCAGTGAAGGTCAATGTTTAGTTTCAGTTTTGAAATGAGGAGCAGAGATTGTTCTCAGTGACATAGGATGGAGGGAATTTCCCGTTTTATGAGTCAAAATGGATGCATTTTTATGATTAGCTTACATTGATTTTTTATGTCTTATTTAAAAGTGAAAATAGGTGCTTGAAACTTTATTTTGTTTTTTGTAGGGTGTTTTGATGCTGAAAATCATTGCATTGTATTGATTAAATCTTTATATTATTCTGATTTTGTATTTGCTATATATAACTTTCATTGAACATAAAGCAGGTCTAGCTGTATTTTAATTAATATTTTTACTTTGTTTGATTGTCTCTGTTTTAGTTTTGTTGTGGAATTTCAAAGGAATTATTCAAACCTAACGTATTTAATTGTAGAGTATTAGAATTGCAATTGATATTAATTAATTAATTAATTGTATTTAAATTGATTTTGTATATGTCTTTTTTAAAAGTGAGAAAAAACTTGAAACTTTATTTTTTAGTAATTCAATTTGGGGTGTCTTAATGTTGAAAATCATTGCATTGTATTGATTAAATCTTTACATTATTCTGAATTTGTGTTTACTATGTATAACTTTCATCGAACATAAAGCAAGTCTAGCTGTAAAGTTTTAATTAATATTTTTACTTTGTTTGATTATCTCTTTTTTAGTTTTGTTGCGGATTTTCATTTTCCTCGTTCTTAAAGAATGACTTTTTTAAGAAATGTGGAATAAAATACCTTAAAAAAATATAATTATGAAATATATTTTAGTTACATAGTATTATTTTTTCTTTTTGAATGATTTTATAAAGTGAATGTAAATAAATATTTCCAGGCTTTTTTATTCTTATATATTTTTAATCTAACATTCAAAAACAGCGCAATGAAGAAATGAATAGTATTTTCAATAATTAACGGTGGGAATTTTTGTATTCATTTTTTTTAGAAAACGGATTTAAAATAATATATATTTTAAGAAACTAAAGCAATATATTTTTCTATTATTTATTACTAGATTAATTATGTAATGTAACACTGTATAATCTGTTTTTTTCTGGGTAAAACGAGAGATTATAGTTTTCTGGACTATACTTAAGCTACCAGTATATAACGATTGATTGGTAAATGAAAATACCACACATACACACAAACCCCTTGTATTATTTTAAGCTCTAAGAAAATAATTATTGTTAAAATAATAAATATGCTTGGTTTTTTCTAATATATTATATCAGAACGTTTTATTTGTTGCTTTAAATATACATTTTTTAAAGTAAAAAAACATTGTTTTCTGTAAATCAATATTGATCATTCAGAATCAGTGATTAAAAAAATAAAATGCTGAAAATTATCTAAGAATTTTAAAAAAAAATTTTTTTTACAAAAAAATGATATTTTGCATATTTTATGATTTTTTCTCAAATGAATCAATACAATACTGTTGCGCATAAATAAAAATGATTTTTAAAACTTTTAGAATCAGTGATTTAAAATATAAAAAGCCGAAAACTTTTTTGAACGAATTATAATAAAACACTCAAAATACTTAAATCAACCATTTAATAATTTCTTCATTGAAAAAAGATAATTGCATGAAACTTTTTTCCCGTGTGTCGAACATTTCAAAAAATCCTCACAATTTTACTTCAAGATTTAAAGTAATAGTGAAAATTTGTAATTTGAAAAACTTCTACTTTTCTGTCTTTTTTCAACGTACAACTATTTTTAAGAAAGCTACGTTTTCATTTCCGGGAGCTAAAAAATTGCAACGAAAGAATTGAAAAGTGAGTGAGTGATTTCTAAAGTCGCACTCTTCACCTACTTGAGGGTTTTTGGCAATGGACCTTGAAATTTTTAACCATGGTCAAGTGACGAGGACGACACCTGAGTTTTCACCCGTCTCTCCTAATTACCACACCAACGCAAGAACAAATTTCGAAAACGGGAGTTTTAATGACATAGTTAAAGAAATCACTCGCATCGTGCGCATACACACACATAAGTGCTATCGTCCTGAGGGAAACAGGAAATTCCCATGGGGATAAAGTTATTCACTCGGTAAAAGCCCGTGCAATGCCGGGCTAAGCGGAGAGGAAAGAAACAAAGAAGTCAAAGTAATTTCGAAAAATAATATTGGAAGTGCTGATTTTGGAAGAGAAGGGAAAATTTTTTACGAGAAAGCCATGATACGCACTCACGGGCCATGCACTCACATTGTACACCCACACAAAAGTGCTGGCGTCAGAAAGAAAAGAGGAAATTAACATGGGGATTAAGTTATACCCTCGGTAAAATCCCGTGCAACGCCGGGCCATGAAAGCTAGTATATTATAAAAAAGGATAAAATTCGAAACATGCGCTGAATTTTTATTTTTTCCAATTCATTTAATTATTTCTTTAATTAAATAAATTTATTTATTAAATATTAGGTATTATATTTTATGTAATTGTTTTGTATTTTATAAAGTAAAATAATTACTGTAGTTATGTAAATATTTATATTATTCCTTAGAAAGATATTTTTATATTAATATATCAAATTATATTTTATATAAAAATCAGTTGCAAATAGTTTTATAATGTGAAATACAATATATTATAAAAAATATATTAATATATATAATACAACATAATCTATAACATATATTATTATTAAAAAATTAATTATTTTATAATTGTATAAAATATTTAATAAGTCCTTTTTAAATAAATATATTTAATTTGCTGATAGGGTTCGAGCTGAGCAATCAACATTTTTTTCAATTCATTTAATTATTTTTTAAAATTAAATAAATTTATTTTAAAACGACTTATTAAATATTTTATATAATTATAAAATAATTAATAATATATAAAAATACATATATTATTTTTATACTAATTATAACATAATTAATTTTAATAAGAATAACAACAATAATGTATGTTTTAGAATAAGTTATATTATATAAAATATATATTTATATATATATATATATATATGTATATATATATATATATTTATATATATATATATATTTATATATATATATTATATATATATATATATATATTTATATATATATATATTTATATATATATATGTATATATATAGATATATATTTATATATATATATATATTTATATATATATATATATATGTATATATATATATATATGCCGAAATATATAAATATCCTAACAAACTCATGATTAAAGAAATTCATACATAAATAGGCGCAAAGCAGCCACATAAATGCATGAAGTATGTATGGAAGAAATTTATATAAAATATAGAACATAACAGATTTTGATTCAACACACAGCAATAATTAAAAAGAGCTTAGAGATTGTTAGTCACGAAGGATATGACAGTTTTTTCCATGCATTGCTTTGACTTCGAGGACCTTTTAAATTCTATTGATATAGATGATATAATTAGAGTTCTACATTTAATTTATGATAAATATGAATTGCATAATTCAATGAAAAAGGAAAAATTTGATATCTTGGTTAATCTTGTTTTACAAGAAAATTTCATAGCATTTGATCAAAATCTTTTTAAACAGATCAGAGGATTACCTCAGGGTGGTCCTGCCAGTAATAGTTTAGCTAACATATATTTACATTTTTTTTAAATTGATCATATTTTTGATGAATCTTTCTTACTTTACCGTTATATAGATGATATAATAATTATTGGTAAAAATAGTGAATTCAAACCAAATATTATGTTCTACCCCGACAATCTCAACCTTCTTAAAACTAATTTTAACTCTAATATGGTTGAATTCCTAGATTTAGACGCATCTTATTGACAATAGAGTAGTCTGTAACATTTATGACAAAAAAGATTCTTTTAGTTTCCATGTAATTAAAATTCCTGTATGGAACAGCAATTTGCATATATCAATTTACAGAAATATTGTTTTGAATTTTTTACTTAGGAATAATAACTTAACTACCAACAAAATAGATAAATTTAATAATATCAAGAAATTCTTCCAATGCTGCTTAGATCATGACTATCTTTTAGCTTCTTAAGAACATATATTCATCACAAATACATTAATCGTTTTGATATTTCTGATTTCAAAACAACCATACAACAATAGGATTTCAAAGTCAACATTTTAGTGGTTATGCTGTGAAGATTCTGTTTTAACACTCTTCACACAGTTTATTTTTTCCACGCCCTTCTTAAAAATCTTATAAAATGAAAAATTTCTACATTTTTGGCAACCAAACCAATTTTCTACATTTTGACAACCAACCAATTTTATACATTTGTGACAACCAACCAAGTTATAGCCTACCAAATTTGAATGTAATCTTTCTTGGTGTCTTCCTTACAAGCTGGTATAAAGGATGCGTTTAAGTGCAATTTAGATTTTTATCACAACATATAAAAGCTTTCCATCGGTTTCAAGAGTGTTGGATCTTCTGGAATGAGCTCTGTGAGCGGAAGTTTTAAAATCTTTTTGGAAGAATCCTTTTACTGGGTAATTCTTTTGATATTTTTCTGCTTAAACATTTTGGGAAAAAATTTTTTTGCTTAATAGTAGTCGGTTGATCTTTCATATTTCTATGAGATTTTTTATAATTTGGATTTTTTATACTTAGAATTTTATACTTTAAATTTCTATTTATTTTATTTTGGTCTTTCCTACCGGGTTGCAAAGGGGGAAGGTTGGCGCCTTCAAACTAGTTTAACCCCACTTATTCGGTCCTAAGTCCGAAATAGCATTTTGACTCGCTAGGTTCTTATTTGTATTTCATTAGATTTGATCTTAATTTTTTTTTAAATTTCCTGTTATGTTCTATATTTTATATAAATTTCTTCCATATATATATATATATATATATATATATATATTATATATATATATGTATATATATATATATATATTTATATATACATTTATATATATATATATATATATATGGAAAAAATTTATATAAAAAATAGAACATAACAGAAGAAAAAAAAAATTAAGATCAAATCTAATGAAATACAAATAAGAACCTAGCGAGTCAAAATGCTATTTCGGACTTAGGACCGAATAAGTGGGGTTAAACTAGTTTGAAGGCGCCAACCTTCCCCTTTGCAACTCAGTAGGAAAGACAAAATAAAATAAATAGAAATTTAAAGTATACAAAATCCAAAATATAAAACATCCAAAGTATAAAAAATCTCATAGAAATATGAAAGAACAACCGACTACTATTAAGCAAAAATTCTCCCAAAATGTTTAAGCAGAAAAATATCAAAAGAATTACCCAGTAAAAATTATTAAAATTTTTTACCCCAGTATTAAATATATATATATATATATATTTAATATGTTGTTTTTCACATAATAAAAATATTCGTAACTAATTTTTATATAAAATATAATTTAATATTTATTATTATAAAAAAAATATAAATATTAGCATAGAACATTATAAATATTAACATAACTACAGTAATTATTTTACTTTATAAGATACAAAATAATTACATAAAATAATGTTTAATAAATAAATTTATTTAATTAAAAATAATTGAATGTATTGGAAAAAAGATTCATCACATTATTCGAACCCTACCCGTTCACGTAGAAAGCAGGTGCTCTGCCAATTGCGTCATCGGATCGCTGGAGGCATTTAAAAATTAATTGTATAAAAGCTAAGCATGAATTTCGAAGCCTGTTTTCTACAAATTGACTAGTCATTTGGCCCTAATATATTGAGGGATGAATACTCTAATGGAACCCTTGTTAGAACTATTAGTGTAAATACTGATAAAATCAGAAAACTAATAAATAAAATTATTAAATATCTGATTTTTTGAAAACAGTATCTGCTGTGTTTTTTAGTAAAATTATTAAAATAAATTCAATGTGTGAACATTCTAAGGTGAAACACACACACATACAATTTCAATTTGTATAACACTGTAGCATTAGATATTCTATAGTTGTTGGTGTAGTTTTGAAAAATATTGCGTCTGATTTTATGGCACAATGTAGTCTTTTTAAATACAAACTTACATCAGTGAAAAGTAAAAAAAAATTAATGAGGACAATATTATAAGTGAATACAGAAGAGACAGAAACTAGAGATTTATATTTAAAGATGATTTATTACAATAGACATAAAAGTATGGGTAGGAGATGTTTGAAATGCTCCTGAACAAAGTCCCAAATGTAGTGTTGTGTGTAGTTTTGTAGTGTACACACAAAATGGTATGCAAGTTGCACAAAAAGGATTTTCTGGCTAAACCCTATATCACATTTTCAAAATATAATTTTGAACAAATAAACGCATGATATATGTAACCGTAACAAACAAATGCCATCTCAACTCTATGGTATAAGAGATAAAATACATAAATTGTACATTGTATTCTCAAGGCATTTATGAAACTGTGAAATTTGGGACCTAATAAGTTAGTTTACGTGTAAACATTGAATCAAAAATTTGATTTTATCAACTACATTAATTAAATTATTTCTGTAATAAATTTCAAGGCATCTTTGACTACAGAAACGCACGCATACAATTTTTGTCCAAAAAAATATTTAATCATTTTCTTTACCCTATTTATGATTTTATTTACAATCTGTTGAAGTTGCCTTCCAATAATATTCAATTCCTTACCCATTCATGAAATGTACAGGTTGTTAACATATAAAAACGTTTCACAGATAGTGGAAGATTAGAAATGATGTTATTAATTTCTATGATGGACAGTGTGACAATAAGAGCACTCCCATGAGGGCACACCTTATTGGTTAAAAATATCACATAATGTCGAGCGACCTTTACGTAAAATATCTGTTTCTAAAAATTTTTTGATCAAAAAACTTTCTCTTATAAATCATAGTTATAAATATTTATTAGATTACTATAGCTTTATGTTCGATCAGAAGCATTTTCAGCAGAGAAAAAAAATAGAGACAGCGTTTTTATTTTACGCAAAGACATCTTTTATCTTTGTCTCTAAGACAATTAAATCATCAAAGTATTTCTAAATCGTCAAAAGCCACTTGCAAATGGTTAAAATCCGGTAATTTTTCCTAAAATATAATTTTATCTAACGTGTATAATATTTTCAAAGATTTGGCACAAACAGCACAGCAAGACAATTTGTCGGTAGTGAGTAAAAATTTTACTGGACCTTTACGAGGTCTTAAAGCAAAATAATTGATAGCATATTTTCATGGATAATGTAAAATGTGGTCTCTCCTTACTGTATAAGACAATTTTTAAAGAGTTTTTGAAGAATACTTTGATAAGTTTATAGGTGACATTATCTGATCTTGGATATGATAATTATGTGCACGTATGAGAGAGTTTTCTAATTTGAAGAACAAATCTAAATTCTGTCTATTAATTTTTTTTCCATTTAATTCGTGTGGCACTCAAACAGAGAGTTTGGACACAAAACCAAGCATTTTAATGTACTCCAAATCAGTAGTCTGATAAATTCTAAGCTTGAAGACCACTTCTGTGGAAGTTAACGTGGGATTCGTCTTGATCATACTGTATAGCAGTTCACCACTTACATGGGACGGCCTTCCTTATCTGTGGGTTCACCTTTCAAACCAAAATCACTCTAGAAAAATTTCATAAGCCATCCTTGACATGTTAAAGCTTTTACTGTTTCTTCTCCGAATATGTCACACCAGATTTTTTTTTGTCTACATCGCATTTTTTTGGAACTTAAGCAACATACAATGCCTTAAGTGTACTCTTTCTTTACTCTTTACTCTTACTTTGCCTTAAGTGTACTCTTTTACTTCGTCATCGATGAATCATAATTCAGCACAGTTAGATTGATAGTAGATGTCAGTTTATCAAGAAGGCACCGAGAACATAATATCACCTCCAACTTGCAGGGAACAAAACTTTTTTTTGCCGGTGAAGTAGGAAGGGGGTTTAAAGATCAATGCCCTCACACCTTTGCATGTGTTCCCGTTGTATAGTACAGGAAAGAAATCATGCAACCATATGGTCGGTTTTTCGAGGGAGCTAATAATCTTGACTACCTGTTAATGGACGAAAGTTTTCGTCCCAGTAGGATTGTTTATTGTGGACGACTACCTTCAGAATGAAGATATTCGTCTGATGAATTGGCTAGCCAAAGATTTGGATTTGAATTTGATATAAACAACGCTGGCAGCCACCTTGCTGATGGGCAACCTCTATCGACAAAGGTGAACAATTTAAAAATAGAACTCCTCAAAGAGGAAACAATACGAACCAAGATGTTCTGAATAATTTGATAATAAACAATCTTTTCAGTACCACTTTTGTATATTCCTACGTAGTCACCCTACTCCGAATCGAATGCCTACAGTTATTCTGTGTTTCATTACTCATCCAACTTTTTCGCAATTTGTGGAGTTGACTGCAATCCTTATATATTTGTGTCCATTTTCCTTATATTTGCAGAGTTAACACATTGCTTTCATAATTCTACCTCGTTATAAGTCTTCAAATCTCCTAGTTTATTATTTCTTTCGTCTTTTGAAATTAACGGTCGAATTTTAATTGTTGATATGTGTGTGTGTGTGTGAGTGAGTGTGTGTGTGCGTGTGTGAGTGTGTGTGTATCGTATTTTTTCGAAACAAAGCCAAACACCTAGTTCACAATAAGTTTTTGTAAAAACTGAAAAAATGTATAAAAAGTTTTATTGATATCTGATGTTTGCGAAATTGAAGAATTAAAAGAACTAATAAGAAGTGAATAATCAATTTCTTTTACCAGTATTAAAAACTTTTAAATACTTGCATGAACCTATAATTGCTCTAATCACCTTTATCATGTTAAATTTCGTTCATTCAATGAATTTTTCTGCCTAAGCCGAACCCAATTTTCAATATCATTCCTAATTTTTAAAAAAAATGTGTAGTTTAGATTCGAATAAATACTCTATATATACATTTGTAATTTTTCATAATCCACAGCTAGAAATTATTTATTTCGTATTTTTATACATTAAAATATATATATTCAGTTTAGAAAGTAAGTATAATTAAATACATATATAGAACAGAAAATGAAGAATATCTGACAAGTTCAAAATACAAAATGTACTTGCTTCTTGGAACATAGAATACCTCACCATGGACTTATTAATAACTTTTAAGTTCAAAAAGAATTTTTAAACTTCATTGAAGAGAGTATATACATCAACAAAAACATGTCCTGATTTATTCTCTACTCTCCAATTAGTATTTATACTCCAAAACCTAAATTCCTTTGTCAAGAAGAACATTTTAATGTCGTAAGGATTCATTTCATACAATCTAAGCAGTTATATCATTATCCTTATATTTAAGTACTGCTAAGAGGAAAACTTACTGGTTCCATTGGAAAAGTCATTTTCAATAAGAAAGATTTTAAGCAATTTAAGTATATTTATTTGCAGAGTTATATCAGAAATAAGAACCATATTTCATCTTTTTTACATTCCAGGATCTTATATTGTATCGTAAAAAACCTAGGTGCTACACCACGAGAATCAAAGTCTTAGGTCAGTAAGTTTAACACTCATACCCGGACTATCTAAAAAAAATTTATAATCCATATCAGAAACAAATAATTAATTTTTTTTATCTACCACATCTTCAAGAAAATCCTTAGTTTAAAGTGTTAGTAACATATTAGCACCAGACAATTTTCTCAACAGTAGAAGAGTCTCATTGGTAATATGTTTCCGCAAATAACTCTCGATTACTTCTTTCACTCTCTGATTCCCTTTTACCTTACTGGTGGTCGGAAAAAGTTCTGAAAGAGCTAGATAATTCCTGAAGGTTTTGCTTGGGATTATTCTAAGCCAAATGGCCTGTTTATCATAGAGGAATACTTCTTTTAATCGGGATTATTGCACTGACAAGAGAACCACTACTAAACTACCTGAGTACTATTCATTTTTATATGTATTGCAGATCTATTAATCAATGAATAGATTTTCTCAGGTTACAAATAATTAAATATTTCATTAAATGTGGTAGCAATATATCAAAAGATAAGTAATATTAAAATAATGAAGAAAAATAAATAGTAATTTCGGTTAATAATTTAAGTTTTTTTTTTCGTTGTTTCGAATTAATCATGCTTTTGAGGGTACCTTGTAATTTAATGTTTTTAGGTGGAAACCCTATACACATAAACACACTCACACATTTATTGATATTCCATTTATTCCTTTACTTGCAAAGAAATAAGTTATTTTATCTCGAGTTAGACGTATACGCATATAAAAACGTACAACATATTTATGATGAATGCTAGGAAATATAAATTAAGCAAGCACAACATATAATGCTTTTAGATAATATTTATGAAATAAGTGTGTTCTGTAAGTTTAACAGGATGCAAGCAATACTCTATTTGCGCTTTTACAACAAAATTTCATGTATTTCAACACAATTATAAAGGATATTATACATTATACATGCATGGTATTCAAAATTATCCTTAATGCTATATATGTTTATTATATTAGTAAATCATTGTAAATTTTAATAACTTAAGAAAAATTATTAGGACTGTTAAACATTTACAACCAGACTGAAGCAGTTCTTCATGGCAGAATCCAATGATTTATTTTTTATTGTACTTCAAACGGATACAAAAATCTGAAGAATACACAAAATTTGATATAAATTAATGAATCACTTCCCCTTGATGCGTAGGTATTTCACTAATATATGTTCAAAAAGCGTGCATTTTTTTTACATATTTTAAGTCTACATTTTAAATCTACATTTCAGAGTTAAAGTATACAAAACACTATTGTAAAAGAGTTTCCATTTTTCAATATAGTGTTAGAGATCATATATAAAAATAAGAACATAAAAACATAAATGAAAATGTAAACGGGAACAGTGCGGGTTTCACAGCTAAATAGTCGGAAAAAAATGCATCCCCAGGGAAATCGGGGGTTGCACAAATTTTGCTGCTTCTGCGTTACCCGTGGAGACCACGCGATACGCAGCGAGAGTGTTAAAGGTGTTCAACATTTGTATACAGTAGTTTGATTAGTATAGAATAAAATTATTCATAAAGCATTATAACATATTTGATTCATGATCTTAAAACCTTAAAAGCTACAAAAAGTAAACAATTTTTTCTCAGGGTTTCCAACTTTTTTTTTAAAATACTTCCTTGAAATACGAAGCATGTTTGGAAACTATTGATTGATTATGAAAAACTTGCATAAAAGGTCTTTTTCAAAACTAAAGTTATTTTTATATGAAAGGGCAATCCGGAAACTATTTTTCTACATAGTTACCACCATTGCTCATACATTAGTCATTTCTGGAAACCAACTTGTCTAAACCCTCTTCAAAAAACGAAACCGTCAATGAAGAGGGGTGAAATTTGTAGAAAATGATCAGAATGCAATCTTTATGTGAACCATCTGTTTTCGCTAATGTTCTCATTCACCTTTTCAACCAAGCCATCATTGACAATTAAAAGCCGCCAACTCAGTGCTTTGTCATGAATATTTTTGCGTCCATCATTCAATTGTCAAACTCACTTTCTCGCCATCAATCATTCATTACATTTTCACCATCAATTTGTGCTAGTTTTCGATACATTACAACTAAATTAACACTTCTAGTGTTCAAAAAACGAATTGCAGATCACATTTCCAAGTTGGCAGAATCGGCAATCGTCTTAAAAAATTTGAAAGCTCACGAACATGTGTCAAAACAATATAATACGGCTATAATAGCGTCACTTGACTGGCAATCAGGTACAGATAAGCGTGCGCAAACGTTGAACTTCCATACTACCAACGCGGTTGCTGCTCGATCAAGTCCTTCAGGACTCGGGTTTAATTATTTTAACTCCCCTGCCGGCATGGTCGGGATTTTAAACGTAATCGGATAATAAGATTGCGTCGGAAACTAACGGGTGGCACTTTCTGACTAATTATAGCGTCAGTTAGACAAAGCCGCGTGACCTTCACCACCCAGTATAAAAAATGATAGTTCTTTATTCCTCGCTTTCTTTCTCTCTTTGTTTGTCTTCAGCATGTAAGCGTCTCTGCCTGTTTTTTGCATTGTCGTCTGTGTGGTCGTACCAGTTAATTATGAAGTCCAAATCCTGTTATCCATTAACGTTTATATATGTGTGACTATGAATAAAAAAAAGAAAATTAATTCAGATGTTTTCCAGAAACCAACAATCCAGACATCACCACCACTATCCTTGCATATATATATAAGCTAATTTACACACACACAGCCTTACATTGCATATAATCAAGCCTATTTTGAAAATTTAACTTTTAAAATAGGTTTTTGAAATCCATTTGCACTTAAACGTCATTTATTTAATTCAAGGACAGTCGATTTTTTTTCTAATAGAAAATAAATACTTGTATTCCACAAATTAAAAAATATATTTTAGGAAATTTCTATTATAATAAATAATCTCTAATATATAATAATAATACCTCTCAAAACTCTATAACTAGTAAAATATAGAATATAAAATAAGCAAGTTTCAAGGGAATATATGTACTATAATATAGTTGAAATAAGTTCAATACAAAAACTATATGATTGAATGTGTGTGTGAATTACTTATTCGTTCATAATACTTTATATAATACTTATATAATACAATGTATAGTAGAAGTGCATAACAGGAAATAGTATTAATGCATCAACACTATCACATAATTGGATATATTTTAATCTAGCAATTTAAAATAAAATAAAAACTCTCTGAATATTTAATCATTTTAAAATAATTCGTAGAATCTAAGAAAACAAAAATTATGCTCCTAGTAAACATTTATTTCATTGTGTTACTTTGTGTGTGTGTGTGCGCGCATGTGTTCAATTTCCTATATACCTAAGCAACTTATACATTATTTTAACTTAGCATTATAGTATATAGCGTCTGAAAATTTCGTAAGATTTTTTATAATTTTTGTTGATTTCCTAGTCTGCATACTATGAATTTAAACTTAACTGCAAGATTATCTCAAAGGAAAATTACTATACTTCAGCAAATTTCAGTTGCCTTATATTAATGGGTAACATGCGCAACACAAAACCTGTATCTCAGTAATGTCAAAAATAGTTGTTTTAAAGAAACATTTTTTAAAGTTCTAGTGAATAAATGTCTTAAACCTCTTTACTGCAGATTCTTTGAAATATAATATGTTTGACTAGAAATTTTGTAATTATGATGCCTAGTTATTTTTTTAGAAACATTTATTAGTGTTTCTGAAAAACAATGAAATTCCGTGATGTTTAATGCTTTAAGCTGAATTTGAATATTTTTTTTTGAAAAATTATTAAGTGAAAAATTAAAAGAGTATTATTACAAATAATAGTTTGTAAAGTGTTTTTTAAGATGTTAAGTGTCATTGCTTAGCAAAAATTTTCCCTATATGGCAGTGATTGTATATTAACGTCACACAGTTCAGCTACTCGAGGGCATTTGGCGACGGACCTTGTCATTTGAAACCATGGTTAAGTGACGAGAACGACAAATGAGCTGGCAACCCCCTCTCCTAATTGCCACAACACACAAACGGGACGACGTTTGAGCTATCAACAGATTTAATGTGCATCGCTCCCCTACAAGGAGGGTCTTCAGTGGTACTGGGCTCGAACTCATGACACGCTGGCTATGAGTCCGTTACCTTGACTACTAGACAACCGCGGGTACCCTCAAATGGCAGAAAATACTGCTTAAAGAAAAAGGGATTATGCACTGATGATCATTAAAATGGCAATGCCGTGAAAAAAGGATGTTTCAAACGTCAGATTGACATGAAAGGAAGAATATGTTAGAATATACAAATGATTAGTATTTAAATGCAATTAAACGATGCGGGAGGGAGAAATGAAGTCTCAAATTCTATATAAAATGACAGTGAGTTTCTCATTCGAAATTCATATTTCAGTCTTCATTGAGAATGATAAGATCATGTTACGCTTTGTATAAGAAGAACAATTCACTAACATTTCGTGTCCAAATTCAATACCGGCAGGTACGGGGCAAATAAAGACTGTAGTTTATATCATTACACGATATTGCTACTCACGTTGGTCATAATCCAACCACTGTCATTTAGATATGGAATTGATGGGTTCAGGAGGATCATACTCAACACTCTGCAGCATCTCAACGTCTGAGAAAAAAATATTGTCAAGTGCGCACTACAAACTAGTACATCCAAATCACTGACGTTTAATCCGTAAGTTTACCTGTTTGAGGTAAGAGAAGTATCCGTACATGCCCTGTGGCGAAATCTGGAGAAGCACGAACTGCCATCACGGTGAACATTAATGCGGCTTCCCTTGACATTGGAATGCAAAGACACGTGGTGACAGTGGAGCACTCAACGACAAAACTAAACACAGGGATGGCACATCGTCGTTTTTTAGACGAGTTCCGGCTCAGCTTCTGCGTGCAGCATTATGATGGACATATCCGTGTCTGGAGGCACCGAGAGAAACGCATGTGGTCTGTCTGCCTGTATACAATATTTTCACATGCGATCAGGACCTTATTTGATGTAATCAGAATCTATTGAGTACATGACACAAACGCCTATTGTTCTCGTCATCAATACTTAAAACACAGCTAGCGTTATATTTATTGATCTTAAGGTTGGTGGCAGTATCCTATATTTGAAGCAAGTGACACATCTTTGTACATCTTTGTACCCATCACGTCCTGGCCTCAGGATGGTTGGATCTTGCCCTGGTCAGCTACACTTTGCAGATCTCTCATCCATTGAATCCAACAGGTTTAGTATTACTGAGAGAATGGGTTACCATCGCATTCCAATCACTACTACTGATTAATTGAGCTGTAGAACTGAAGCAGCATGCAATTTTTTTCATGTATCTGTTATCTTTCGATATGATATCTGACGGAATAGAGCCTTTTAAATTGCCGGAGCTGGCAGCTTTGTATACTGCTGCAAATTTAATCATAATTTTTGTGAACTGCTTACAAATACAATCATGCTTTGTTTTATTATGTTCTATGAGTACAGTAAATAAAATTCTGTTAATTTCTTTATTCCCTGTTGTCATTTTAATTGCGAGCTATCTAATTGCAGAATCTTGTATTTACTGCATATCTGTACTAGTTTTTTTCCCCAACAATTTACCATGAAATATACTTTTCTTATTCTTCCTCCTATTCACTCTTGAAATCTTTATTTTGTTTGTAAAATGTTTGAATTCACCCCCTTTCTGTAATCTCTCCTAATCAGCTTCTTTCTTGCCTGAACAGTATAAAGCCCAGGTGATTGGAGGCATCACTAACGTTGAAACAAATTGTTACTTAGTGATGTTCCCTTGAACACAGGAAGCAGTAACTTTCAAAAATTCCAATTTTCAACTTCTCTAATTGTACAAACTCTATTTTGGTATCCATGACCATATTATGGTGATGACACTTTCCTTACAAGATTTAGGTATTTCCATACAAGCATTTGATAAGTGGATGAGAATTTTAAAAGTCTCTGAGTACATCTTTTGATGCACTCAAGCGCTTTTGTTGTTATGGTGTTTTTTATGTGTTCAGATACTTACCCCATCCATGTATAAATTTTCATTGAATTCAATTTTTCTTCTAAAATGAGAATGCCATCTTTCACCCAACTTTGGAAAAACTCAAATGCTGAATTTTGGTATAGTTTGTTGAAAAAAGAAATGCAACACAGAGACCAGAATCTACCAGCAAATCTAGCAAAACCTTCGAAATAACTTGAACAATATCTAATTAAGAGCTTTTATAAACAGTACAAAAATCTCGTGTTCCAAAAAGAAAACAAACATAAATTTCACTTAATGTGTTGTATTAGAAGTTGCCAAGTTTTTTTAAATAAAAATTTTAAAAAGCTAAATAGTGAGGCTTATAATTCAGAAAAAATGTTTGTTGTGTGTGAGCGTGGCGTTAACTCAGAAATTGGCAGTGGGTAAGACATTTAAAATTTTGAATAAGAATATTTCTATGGCACGCGTAGAATGATAATTTTCCCATCATTGGAAACGTAACATTACACATTTTACAAAAACACAAAAACTGGCAAATCAAATCTGTTCATCAAAATTTATGAACCTACCCCCTTAAATTATTTCGTGAAGTTAAAATTTTATGTATCATAAAAACAATATTTAACCTTAAAATGTCTCTATTTCACAGCTGAAAATCGGCTTAACAATATTTTGAAAAATTGTGCTAAATGTTTCAACTTTGTAAAAAAAGGAATTCTATGTAATTTCAGAAACTCAATCCGACAATAGAATAGCAAATATATATATATATATATATATATATATATATATATATATATATATATATATATATATATATATATATATATATATATATATATATATATATATATATATATATATATATATATATATATATATATATTTAGTAAATGCTTATGCGTTAAAAGTTCTATGTAGAATGTTTGGAAAAATGATGGTGGTGGTGGGACTAATCCCTATCTGGTCTAGTGAAACTAGACCAGATCCATGAGTCCATAAATCTGCAAAAAATTATAGAAATAACTAAAACATAGACAGATTTACTTTCCCCCTAGACATTAATCTTTTCAGTTCTAGTAAATTAGCTAGAGAATTTATTTGAATTCCATAGAAATTTTAAATGCTCCACTTTATAATATTTTCCTTTTCAAGTATTTTATGAATAATGTTCAAAGTTGCTATCAATTTGAATTTCTTGTATAAAATAATTAAAGAGCAGTTGTATTGTATTTCTTAACCCTTTCACGACTAAAGGAAACTTTTTTCCTATTTTAAAATTGTTGAGTGTCAAATTTAATTATAACTGTATCTGCATTTGTTTTAAAAATGTTGCCGAAATAGAACGCATGCCAAACTATATTACTTTAATGGGAAAAAATTTAGCAGGAAAACGAACTGTAAAATCAATTGGTGTCAATGATAAAATGCATTCGCGGGCTGTTGTCTTATTCTTATTATATATTTCAGTTTTTTGTGTCATGTAATACTATATTATGGTATTTTCTTACTTGTTTATGTTGTTCCGTAAGAATAATTTTGTGCAATAAAGCATATTTGAACAAATGAAAAAAAAATGCCGGATAAAACAACACAATTGCTATGTGTTTTTCTTATGATTTTTATTAATTTAACTTCAAGGCAAATTAAAATAAACAGTTATATGCTAATATTTACTCTTAGAAACCTTATGGTCCTATAAAGGTTAAAGTTATTGAGTAGTAATCATAGTAATTAATATTTAGTTCATTACAATTTACATATGTAAATAATTTTTGAATTTTTGATTTTGATTGTTTTCCATAAATAAATATTAACTTACAAGAAAATTATGTAATTGTAGTCTATATTAATACTAAAACACATAAGTAAACATCATATAACGTAGAGACATTTTCATTTCCCCACCCAAAACAAAACTGATTAGAAATAGAAGTTTGTTTCCAGCCTTTCCCTCGCTGTGCTCTGAAAAATAATTATATTTCTTAGAAACTCTTTTTTTTAAACTTTACTCTGCGCTTTGGGTGAATTCTCTGCTATTCTTCTCATGTACAGTCATCTCATATTCATAAGTTAAGAAACATTTCTGGGGAGGAAAAAGAAAAACCTCAGTTATTGTAAAGTTCCTTGGTGAGACTATTCTCCGGCAAGAAATTCGAATGAAATATTAAAGTAAGCAAGACAAGGTGTTTGTTTAAATATAATCTTTAGTTTCTCTCCTCATGTAAACAATGTTATTTTATTTCTTTTTTACTTTCTTTCCTCTCTCAGAACTTTTCTGAAAACTGCTGTTTCTCCTGAAATAACATAGATCTGAATCTCAAAGCCACATATCACTAGCGATCTGTTTTCTTAAAATATGACTTGGAGATAATTATACCTCCAGTCCCTATACGGTTTATCTCCATCAAAGTACGGATCGATAAAGGAAACAAATAGAGAAAGATAAGGCCAATTTTTATTGCATTTTCTTTTCAGCTTTTACAATCCAAAGAGTTGGAAAAGGCTAGTCATACTTTGTTTTCGTAAAATCAATAATGTTTGGATTATACTAAGACTATATACAAAGCATAAACTTGTACCAAGGATTCAATAATATTTACCCTTCCACGCATTAAAATGTAACGAATCGTAACACAGAAAATTTTTTATTTCTCAATCTGTTTTGCATCAGTAACACCTTTATTTACATACGATGCCCAATTTCGCCTGAATGCAGTTCCAGGAGAAATGTGGATTCGTAAATAATAAGAAATCATGTATTTTGTAACCAAATTTTCTACCTCATTTCTCATCTAAGTCTTTCCGTAATGTTTTTGTAATATTTTTTCTGAGAAGAATATAGAAAAATTGGAAGATTTATTCATCGAAACGAAGTTTCACAACAAAGAATTATCTACTACTGAGTTTTCTGTGTCTGAAGATATTTTGAGCTCAATACATGTAACTTTGTGCCATTCCGATAAGAATTTCTGCAAAAAATTTACTTTTCACTGAAAATATTTGAAAATATTCTGATTTGGGGAAAACTGAAAAACAGGAACTGTTTTATTTGATGATTTAAACTCAATTATTTTAAATCTTTTATTCATGAACAAGAATATTTAGTATCATTTAGTTTAAATACTCCAATTCCAACCATATTTCTATCAGCTTCTCAACATCAACTCTCAATTGCCAATAGTTTTAAAACTTTTAAATTTGATAAATTATTATAAGTTGTCTCTCTTTTTCTTGTCGACAGAATAATATCTCTTTAAAATTTGAAACTATTATGTAGAAAAATACACACACACACACACATTTCAATTTTGATTGAATGGTTAACAGATAAAATCATGCATTCTGTAAATTTATCAGAATTTTAGAATATATTTAAAGTTAGGCTTATCCTGTATAAAGTAAGTCAAATGCAATTTCTCAAGATTTCTACAAAATTGCACATTTACATAATCATGCATCATTTTTTACAGCTCAGATAGATCTCATAATTTAATTATCTGTGTGTGTTGTGTGTGTGTATGTGTGTGTGGTATTTTCCTTGAATTTCTTCCAGAAGTTGATTGTATTTCAAAATGGTCTTAAATTTTCCAAAACTTCGTATTTTATCTAATTTTTAATTTTTACGCTCCTAATGGGAAAAAACCACAGCTTTATATCCTAAAAATTCGATGCATTAGCATTTTTTAAACAGGATGATGAGATCTTGCATAACTCACGCATTCTGACCAATCAGAAAAGTACTTACTAGAAATCCTAGGATTCTAAAAGCTTCCGATTGACAAAGCCTACAAAAAACTGAGGTCTCCAGAACGAACAAAGAATACTTCTGTGTATCGTTATAATGTCCACGTTTCTGTAGGTTGTGCGGCTTTAATCTGATTCCGTTGTGTGTGTTTTTAGTAACTAAATAAATGAGCAACTAATATTATACGAAGCCTCCTCATCCTTTCCACGACTGCAACAACCAGAAAAATTATAATCTTAATACAAATATCTTTAAAGCCAAGTCTAAATTATTTCATATATATATATAAGGATCTTAAAAGTGTTTTTAAAGCTTCTTTTGTTAACTACGTAATTTAAATATAAGAAGCAACAAAATTTACAAAAGTAAATGCAACAGTAGCATGTCATATTAAAGATATAATATATACTTCGATTCAAAGGAGATGGAGATTTTCTTAAGAGTGGTAATTACTTGGATTTAAGATTTTAAGGAAAATATTGATGAATAGGACTAAAGCAATGAAAGAAACCGTATATTTTACATCCCTCTCCCAATCTTTTTATTTTATTGTCTGTTCCTACTTCCCTCTAATCCCTCTTGTCACCCGGCTAGATGTGTGGGGAGAACTGAATAATCAGTCGACATGATTCACTCTAATTATTTTATTGTCACAAAATATCAAGCAAGCACAATAATAATCCAATTAAGATTGTTGATCAATACTAAGAGCGCGAAGGTGAGACCAGATAGTCTGAGGATAATAATTACGGACCCTCAACTGATTACTACGATACTTATACAAGTTCAATTTCACTCCGCCGCGCACTACCAGTTATCCTCAAATTTCTATTTAAATAATGCTTACAATACCTGTACTCTTGTTAAGTCGAAGTCCTTCTGTTGAGGCCTTGAACGTTTATACTTGACGGGATCAATTCCGATCCTATTGATCCTCACTGGGAATTCTTCACAACACACTTTTATAAACTTAGGTTCGGGCTGCAATAACTCACGATCCTCAACTCACTAACTCTCAAAACTAGCGAATACGGAATTTATATAATAAACTTAATTTGCATAATCACGTTTTCTTACCTTCGGTGAAAGTTGGTTGAGTAAAATATTTCTCTAAAAGAGTCCCCGAGGAGTTAGTGGAAGGAACCGTATAGATCCGTCACAACGTAACGCATCGAAGCTAAACGAGGACTATTGACAACGAACTTTGTATAACTTTGAGCTACTCCCCAATATCGTAGATGCCACCAGAGCTGGCACTCCACTCTCGAAACTTGCACATCATGCCAAAATAAGGATTTAAAGTCTCGACAGATTTTACTTGAATCACCTTCTCAACCCGAACTCAAACCCATGACTCTAGAAATAAACCCAAACAGAAGTGTTCACGCCCATGAGAAAGGACCGCCGAGTTGATTAGCTTATGTACGTAAAATCGGTTGTGACTCAAAACCTTCACACTGGCATGATAGGTAAGTTTCAAGAGTGTGTACCAACTGAAGTATCGTCCTCTTCTCTTTGTTGAGGAACAAAATAAGGACTTCCTTGGCTAAAAAAACTAATCTAATTCTCACTTAAAGTGCGACGTTAAAAAACGATAAATTCATCAATAATGGTTCCTTAGTAAACGACACCTCATGAAGAATGCTGGCTCAGTATTCATAACCTTGACCACTCGATTGCCATAGACTTCATAGATTTATCTCTTATATAATAGTTTAAACTCTAGAATTCCCTAAAGGCTATCATATACTGTATTCTTAGTGAAGACTTAGACCTAAATAAGGATTTTTGTATGGAGATATATATATATAGAGAGAGAGAGAGGTTACCAGAAATACAAGTTGTATTGAATTAAAATAAATTTTTACTATTGGCAAACCTTTATTATACGAAATTCAAAACTTCCTTAAAAAATATTTTTAGTGCATCATTAAAAATGGATTACTGAATATTATAAGTCTAGATCTAGTCTAGATCTTCATAGTGAATTTATGTTAAATATTTGTATGTTAAAAAAAAGCTGATAATAAAAGATTCCTTGTATTTGTTACTGTTAAAGCTCGAAAGCTGTCAATATGCAGATTGTGTAGCTAATTTACAGATTAACTGATTTCCTCCGACAAAATGCGGAATCAAGAGTTTTCCGCATTTTAACTAGGTAATATTCACTAGGTGGTTTCCGTATCGTTAAAAGTTTGTTTCTCTCATTTCCTTTCTGTTAGGAATTTTGACTGAACGTTGACTCATCCCAGAATAATTAAACCTAAGTATTTAGCAACAAAATGACAGAGACACCATGGGATTCGACAAAAGCTCCTTGAACTAATTTATAATGAATTTAATTACGATGACTATTATCTTCTGGAAACAAATTAAATGTTAAAAGTTCTAATCTTACAAAGTATAGCTGCACATACCAATATAGCAATTGCAACCATGATAAAAGCAACCATTTATCAAAAAAACCAATTGCTATGCAATTCAAAGTATTACTTACCTTTAGATTGCACAAATAAATAAACATAATTTTTATAATATGTTTCGCAAATTAATTCTTTCCTTAATTGTAGTAAGTTAAGCTGTGATTTTTTGTATTACAATTTTTTAGTTGATTGATGATTGATTCTATCAACTAATGTGTGGTTTGCTTGCTTGTATTAACTTTAGTATTTAAAAATCGAAAAGATAAATAAATAATATATTATGTCAATTTCCTTAGTTGCAATAGCATTTTAAACCGTTTGATTCTTTGTATTGTATTTTTTCAAAGGTTAAATGACTAATTCTTTCACCTAATGGGTTGTTTGCTTGATTGTATTAATTTGTGTGATTCTTTGGATATTCAAAGATAAATGAACAACACTTAATTTAAGCGTCCAAAAAACAAACGTTGCTGTTGTTTCAAAAAGGTCCTTATTTTCATTTTATCGAGTGTCTAGTAGTATCTAGGTAATTTACAGATTACTTTGGCAACCTGAGAAATGAAACTGTTTTCCACACATTGACGGATCGCCGTAGTTAATTTACAGACTACCTTGCTAATCTACTGACTAGCTAGTTTCTGCAATTTAATGGTAAAATATAAACAAATAAATATAGTAAAATATTTGAAGTTTTTTAGCCCAAATTTTTATAAATGAATTGAATAAGACAATATGTACTCTCCTAGTATAACAGGGAATAAAACAATGTTTGGCTTAAAATCAGTGAAATTGAATTACTTATGCTTACAAAATTTAATTCGATTTTCTTTTTTAAAATCAATACAATTTTGTTTCAGAAAAACATAAATTGAGTTTTAAATTAAATAAAAATATGATTGTGTAGTAAATTGCTACTATGCATACACTTTTAAATACAATTTTTCAGTACCCTAATATATTGGTGTTTCAGTAAAATACATGCTTTATATTTATTACACTGATATTTAACAAAAATTAATGAAATTTTCAATGATATTATTAAACACTATTCCAAAACCATATTCGAAACAGAACAGTTTGTTCCTCTTTAATATAAGTATTTGTGTGATTCAGAATGAGACACTAGTTTTATCTACTACATTTACCGTAACTAAAGTTATGTCGTCATATTATTTATTTAAATATTATTTTGAAAACATACGTACAGTTAAAATTTTAATATGTTTTTGCCATATGTAATGTAGCACGTGCTTATAATACCTTGTTTCAACTAAACTTTTGTATTAAGCGAAGTTTGGTGAATGGAAATGCATGAATACTACTTTATTTCCATTCTCAACGCATGTAATCCCTTGGTTTGAATTAACATAACTTTAGAGCTACCAGAAGGCTATTGGTTATATGTTCCTCAATTTAATATCCAGATCAAGTAATAAAGATGACTAGATTCTAACTCCTCTAGTTTCCACACCCATCCATAGAAGGTAGTATTTTTTATTCTATCTGTTTATTTTAACCTGGTTTTTATGCAATTAATATTTTGAATTTTAACAATGTGTTATTTTTATATGGAAGTCATAATAACATAGTATGGAAGTCATATGTTCATAAAAGTCTGGAATTATGCACTTATACTTCATTGTATGCAGGAAAAAAAATCTGAATTTTCCTTTATTTCCTTTTCTGTTTTACTAGATGTCTAGAATGAATTTTTAAAATAAAAAGCGACTGTCAAAGCACATTGGTTGACATAATATCTTTCTCTTAAAAACAAAAGTGGTTTTTAATTCGAAAAAAGAAGCTATATTTCAGGAACAAAAGACTGCGATAAAATACCGCTCTATATTTCCAATCAATAAAAGTAATAAAAAGGGTAAGTGACAATCGTATACACTCTCTATTCGTCCAATTTAATTACATAGCTATTAGAATTGGATGGAAGTTTGGTTACAACATTAATTTTTCAATTACCATAGGCCACACATCGAAAAAAGAGTTGCCTTACAAAATTTGCATAAGCTTTCTGATGAAATTTTAAACGTAATTACTGTTTCGATTTTGTTTCATTTAGTCGAAAATCCCGAGTGAATTGAACAGAGAGAGAAGATTCCAGTATAGTATCCATAAATGTTTCTTATTTGGGGGACAAATTTATCAAGGACTAATCTAAAGATACTCAGAGAGCCTATTTCGCAACAATCTTTTAATACTTTAAATGACGATATTAATTCTCCTTCTCTTTTAATTAGATATTTTTTGTCAAAGAGAAAGGGTGAATTTTAAATAAATTTCATTCGCGTGTGTTTTCGTCCGAAATTAATGTTTCGAAAAGTAATTACTTGATTGTGTGCTTCTTTAAAAGGAAATATGCATTCAGCGGTTGTCACTAATGTGTCAAAATGCTAAAACTAATAAGCAGAAAATGTTGTCATTATTCGATAATATGTTTAATAGCATCCAATAGCTTCCTCTAAATAGAAAATTAAATTGTTTCTAGAGCTTGTAGTCCATAATCAGTTTAAACTATGCATTTAAAAATTTACTTATTCTCAATGATTAAAGATTACTTTAAAAAAAATAAAATAAATAAAAACTAAAATTACAATTAATTCCCGTGCTACAAGTATTTTAAAAGCAATTTTATATGCATATATATTTTAGGATAATCATTTATAAGTAAATCATTTTTTATAAAGCAATTGTAAAATGTAACGGTTTCTCGAAATAAATCAATTATAAGAATTTTTCTTCTTTCTTCTAATGCTAACCAATACTTCTTTTTAGATTAAAAAGCTAATATGAATTTATACATGATTAAACTTGTCTCATTAAAATTATTGAGCTACTTTTAAATTAAAATGTGCGCTATTGTAAAATAAAATATATGTTCATACGCTAACATATTAAATGGAATTTTTCAAGAGTTCATTCGATTTTAGGGAATACCGTATTTATATAAATATAAGCAGTCATTAATTCTAAGTTACAACCTAAATTTTCAGCACGTTTTTTGTGAAAAAGTAAAAGAAGAATTTGAGTAAAATAGTTTATCGATATCCAATATTTTTGGAAATAAAAAAATAAATAAATAGGAAGTGAATAATTAATTTATTTAACCAGTTTTAAAAAAATTTAAATGCATAGATGAACCTGTAAATTCTCTAACCCTCAGTATCATATCAAATTTTCCCCGTCCAACGTATTTTTCTGCCTTCGATTACAAGCCACGCCCGATTTTCAGTAGCATTAACACAGAAAAAAAGCGCAACTTGGATTCAAATAAATACGGTATAGATACACATATATATCTACTCACCTTATCATATAATATTTTGCATAATTTAAAAACTCGGTTAAAATTACTTGTACCAGGATCTAATTCATGTAACATTTAGGCTGAGTTTAATAAACCATTCAACACACAAAAGTATCACTTTCCTCTAACGATGATTACATTCAAAGTCTATTTATTTGGAAATGGATCCGCGAAATCCATGGAGATCATTGTAGTTTCTCCCCTTGAATCAGTCAAGTCAGCATTTCTTTTCTCTCTCTCTCTCTCTCTTGCTCCCTCTATACCCTCCTGAAAGAGATCTCTTCACTTTCTAAAAAAAAGTTCCCTGGAGTTGAAGAGGACGTGAGGGACTTCATAAGAGCATCGCACAAAAGAATCAAATTCTTAAGTTATTTTTATGTGATTGAGATCGTTGTACCAAGTGTCCAAAAAGTATGGCTACATATTCAAAATTTATTTACAAATAAACAAGATATTCACTTACGGTTTCTTATGTACTATAAATAAAATATCAAAGTTTTTTTTACAATGTTTTATAGCACGATTTCAATGTGCACACCTTTAGTCGTGTGCAACACACCTAGTCTATGCGAGTAACGTCATCTAGATTTTACTAGAGTGGCCACATTTTGTTTTTGACAATACGCTACTTAGCCTAATAAATCTTTCATGCAATTTATAAGTTGTAGATTTTGAAGGGGAAATTTGTTTATAGGTTGTCCAAATAGGTTGTGTTGTAGATTTAAATTTTATAAGCCATGCTACAACTTGCACTTGTTCTTGGTGTGAAACCATTTTGAAACAAGGATTAGGCAAAACGTGGACGTTGTTCCCTTGTTGGATTTCATAAACATAAACTTCAACCTTTTCTTTGTGGAAGATAAAAAACCGTAACTGAATATCTCATTTATTTTTAATTCATTTTTAAAAGTGTTGTGATATTTTTAGGGAACTCCGTATATTGAAACAAAAATTGTGTTCATTTAGCGGCCAAACGAGAAGTACGTCAAATTATGTATTGGAAAATTATTTATCAGCCACAGCATTATTTGAGAATAACTATGTTTGTAAGAGAGTAGAGCAGGTTGGTTATCATATACGAGTAAAGTCGCCATTTCAGAAGTTATTTCACACACTGTAATTTATAAATTATCGAATATTTATGACATTTTGATACACCATGGCAAAGATACTTAAAAACATTCGTAAGGATTTAATTTCAGTTTAAGAGGACATGATAGTATTTCTAAGAATATCTTTCTTATTTAATGGTTTTTACAAGCTCTTTGGTTGTCATGTATATGTAATGGATGAAGCAGCTTTGGGGCTCAAAATGCAACAAAAAGTTGACCAACTACACGGTACCATACAAATTTCAAAAATACTGATTTTTTTTCTGTAGTTTGCATTTGTTTGTAGCCATTATCATTGGGAAGCTTGCCACCAAATTTCAGATCAGCTAGCAAATTAGTTTTTAAGGTATTAGAAGTTCCCTAAACTCAGATTTTGGTGTCGGGGTTTCATTTTAAAACATTTTTTAGCTCTTAAATTGAATTAATTAAAAATGTTTTTAGCACAATCATCTCTTTCTGGAGGAAATGATCATTAATTTCAATTTTCATCACTAAAATCACTTTGACTTTATTATATTCTGAGTTTTTTGAGTTCCTATAATTACTTATTTAAGATTGATCTCAAGGCCAATTTTTATTTTTAAACAATAGTTTATATAACTAAGAAGCTTTTTCATAAATTTTTTCTGTTGAGAAAATGCCACGCCACAAACTTTCCCAGGTTATTATGATAAACAATATTTGGAAGAGATGGAATACTATTGAAAATGATATATCTAAAAATCAGCCCTTCACACACCTACTGCAATAAGTCTTCCAAATAGAAGTATTATGACTACAAGTATTGCAGATGAAACTGAAATTTTCCATGATATGCCAAACTACGTTATAGTAAACATATACTAGAGCTATATTTTTGTATTTGAGTTCTTTTTGGGTGACTTTAAAGTTTGCTAAACGTCCCAAATTAAAAATTAAAAACTAAATTTTATATATAAAATTGATGATTTTTAGCTTAAGTTAGTATTATCATTAAGTTGTATATAAATACTTTATGTTTCAAAACTTTTGAGAAATGTTTTTTTTTTTTAAGATTAGGCTGAATATTCTGTAGTCGTAACAAACACTATCAATAATATGCAAAAATATATTTTGAATTAAAGAAAATGTTTTCAGTCAAAATTAATTGAAGTAGTGTTTTAATATGGAACATATATTAGAAAATAGTATAATATAGGTGTTTGTTCCATGCCTTTACACCAACGTTTCTCAAACTGTGGGGCATGACCTCTTAGGGGGGCGTGCCAACCCTACGTTGGGGGCGCGAGCATACCGTGAAGTCGAAAATAAAAAATTTAAAAAATTATCGATTTACTGCAAAGAAGCAAAACAAAATACATTCTGACACATTTTTTTTTACATTGGTATAACATATTTATAAATGTATCAGTAAAGCACAATGCGTTTGATAATTAATTTATCAATACTAAGTTAAGAATAAGTTTAATAGTTATTATGCTTCCATGGGCTTGTCATATACAAAATTTATTACTTTCTTGTTAATTTGTATGGTTTTTATTTGAGTCGTATTGTAGCCTCATATACATCATAGAACAATATTATTACATTATATACATTGTTATTGCACGAAGGGGGGCGCGATGAAAATTCTAATTGAAAAATGGGTCGCAAACACTGAAAGTTTGAGTAGCACCGCTGCTTTACACACCTTAAATGCGCTTTTCTCGGACTTTTAATTTTGAAGATGTAGGTGTTTTCTAATCCCTAAAACTTTTGTTCTGTTCAAGATAGAATCTTGAAATTTTTTACAGATACTCCCAAGCGTATCTTTTTAAAAGTTAGTATGGATTTAGGTCTGAGATGTGTAAGTATTTTTTTTAAAAAATGCTTAAGTCAGTGCTTCTCAAATTTTCAATATTTGCGACCCAATATCCAATAATTACGGATGAATTATATTAAGTTTAAAAATCTATACCTACAATATATTTATATATCTAACTTGCTTATTCAATTTAGTTACAATGTGAGTCAGAAGTAAAAAAAATAATAATAAATTTCAGGAATACCACACACACTCACAGGGCAATATTATACGATATATAATACGAACACTAAATTAACACATCTTTTAATGATACCTTATTGGAAAATACACGATTCACCAATGAGTAGATAATGAAAATCAGATTCACCCGGGTATCTGAGCCGTTAAATACATTATGCTCAATTTCAAATTATATCTCCCTTCCCTAGACTGCACGTGACTTGTAAGTCTCATCTCTCTATTCGGTGTATTGGTGGATACATTTCCGTCCAATACCCTCCTTTAGACTTCTATCTACGCGCAAAGCTTAGGTCGTGTATTAGTGGACTGTTAACTGCTTCGATTCAAATCTCCGCCTATTCTAATAGATAATATCCTGTCTGATTACGTTAACTATATAACAATAGCTCATTGCCCTATTACAAGTTAATTATTTTATAAAACTTATTTCGTTTCTTCTGTGCGATTTGGTTAAAAATGTTTGAACATTATAAATATAGAGGAAAACTTTTATCATTTTAATTAAATATCATGTATAATGTTAAGTAAGATATATTGATAATTTTATACAAAAGTTGATAAATGAAATGAAATGCATTATAAAAATAAGGTACTAACGCTTACTGGTGTAATTTATGGATTAATTTTGGCTTTCTTTGTATTTCTTTGTTTAATGACTGCGTTGTTTTGAGAATTAATATAAATAATTTGTAATTTTAATTAATTTAAATATAATCAAAAGAAACCATTTTTTTTTGTTTCAAAACTTTTTATCGTCAATGCATGATTGTTATCCGATAACTAAAAGCACCATAATAAAGCATTGAAACTGTACCAATGGTTGCTTTGAGTATGCTTTTTACATAAAATTTTACTTAGATAAGAATAGATACTTAGATAAGTAAGAATAGATAAATAATTGCTCAAGACACTACAGAAATTATCAAATAGCAAGTTGTCTTAATGAAAATCAAAGAAAAATGCATTTTACTTTTTTTAGGCTGATTCAATTTAAATAAAATGTAATGCACATTTTCTAGGTATCAATAAAAGTGAAACAAAACCTACAATATAGTTCCATAGAATACAGTATGTTGCTCATAGGAATAATTATAAGTATTTCTACTTGCTTTATTTTGAATTTTAGAAAAATTTATCATGTTTAATCTCTACAGAAGCTAATAAATTATAATTTTAAAAAAAAACTAAAAAACACGCTTTTATAGTGAATCGAACTAAAAAATAAAAAAAATAATTCTTAATATAAGAGTAAAATAATTAAGGAGAAAATTAATGCCATTGGGGTAAAAGCGTGGGGTGCTCTATATCAATTGTAAAAATTTCTTACTTCTAATTCCGAAATGCTGAGTTAGTGTAAAAATGTAGTACAAAGCACCCCACGCTTTTACCACATTGACAT
The DNA here is from genome assembly GCA_019973975.1 of Trichonephila clavata. Taxonomy (NCBI): domain Eukaryota; kingdom Metazoa; phylum Arthropoda; class Arachnida; order Araneae; family Nephilidae; genus Trichonephila; species Trichonephila clavata. The sequence continues at coordinate 208,838 of BMAO01038364.1, read as the reverse complement.
TAATTTTCTCGTTAATCATTTTATTCTTATATTAAGAATTTTTTTTTTTACTTTTTAGTTTCATTCACTATAAAAGAGTGTTTTTTAGTTTTTTTTTTTTTAATTATAATTTATTTTTCAATTTTAGTTCGATGTACAATAAAAGCGTGTTTTTTTTAGTTTTTTAAGCTATCATTTATTCATTGTTGAATTTATCCTTGAGTTTCATATTTGGAGTTCAAATTACGTGGCTGTTGGAATTAATCTTGATCTTCAATGGATATTAGTTAACGGGTCTGAAGGGTATTTATTCTCTCCATATACGGGGCCTCGGTTAAGTCCCGTATCGTTATATTTCAAAGATTACGTTCTCTATAGATACACGTCAAACTAATAAAAGTGTTTTAAGAAGAATAAAACATTTTATGTGCACACATGCTTTTCTAACGGACTAAAAAGTATAAAATTCCACTTTTCGCTTTTTCTCCCCTTCTTTTTTCACATTTTCATGCATTGTCATCCACTTCTGAGCTATGGGCCAAATTTCAAGTCTCTAGCTCATCCGGAAATCTTTTTAAAATCAATTACAAAATTCAAACCGGACAGACATACAAGAAAGCAAGTTAATAAAAACATGGTAAAATATTAAGTTTCAGTCGTGTTGCTAAAATGTTAATTCGTATCATGACTTCTAAAAGTATTGCTCTTTAAAAATAAAAATAAAAATGTTTAGCAGTTAGAACATAAATTATTTTTTTCAACATGACGAGTCTTTTTTTTTCTATTTCCATTTTCAGAAAAACTAGACAATTGTTTATGTTATGGTAAAAAATTGTTATCACAGACACACCTTCCCTTTTTCACATAAAGAGAGAGAACACTCTTTTTGTTTGTTTTATTTCTGTTAATCGCAAGTGTATTCGTTTCTTAGGGTTGCATCTTAATCTCCTTTTCGCCAAATCTGGAAATGATGTATGAGATTAGTCGCCAAATCTGAAAATGGTAAAAGCAATAAGTCGCCAAATATGGAAGTGGTATATGGAATTGTCATCAAATCTGGATATCATTATTCCTGATGTCCTGATAAGGACAATGGAACAAAATTATGAAATTATTGTACTGTCATCGGACCTTGACAAGTGTGCACAATTTAAAATTAATCTGATCTTTTAAAGTGGGTAAAAATCGAGTTACAAGATTCCGTTACATACAAGTGAAACTTTTAAAAACGTGTTAAAAATGAGTTAATTTTCTCTTCTTTTTATCTTTTCATAAAATAAGAAATAATTCGAATTTATTCTGAATGAATTCAGGAAATTTCTAATACTAATTAAAGGAAATATTGTACGAATTATAAATTAGCTAGAATTTAAAAAATATATAGTGGAAAAAATTTCTGGGTGCATAAAACCTATACACAAATGTATATAATGGGTTATTTTTTTCGCTATGACGTTAAAAATAGACCGTTGGCACAAACCACATCAAAGTATTTAAGTTCAACTTTCAAAATTATCAGAAAATTATTTAAAACATGTTTTTACTATTATTTTTCTAAGTAGAATGAATATTCTATTGTTATTTGTAATTACGATTATAAAGTAATTTTTTTGCACTTATTAGATTTTATTTTTATCTTTGTTGATATATATATATCTCATAAGCTGATATTAATTTTTTTCATTCGCTTTTTAATTTTTTTTGAAATATGCGAATATAATGATAGAATTTTCAAAAAATATTTCCCGGAAGACATCTAATTTATAACTAAAACTAATTAATGATTAATAATTATTTATAAATCGTAAAATAAAGTAAAAACAATAAGTTAATGTTGGCAAATTCCTATTGTTTGGAAAGTGCCATTAAATATAGGGAAAATAATTTTTTAAAACAATTTGCATTTTGCTAAAAAAACATTTTTTTTAAAAAATCTCTTTCCCTCAAAAGAAATCAATTTGTGACATATTCCTGTTTCTTTTACTTAAAATTACGGATTTATTTATTACAGTCGTATTTTACCTGATAAATTCTTTCAAGTTGAAATAAAACTCAAATGCATTATGAGTTTCCAGAATCCACTTGTCAGAATAAAACTTCAGATGAAAAAAAAGCTGCAAAAGAGTACCAACAAATATATTACAAAAATGGATTCAGATATTTATTTTTTTATGAAATAATGGCCGCATTATTTAAATACAGAGCCGTAAAAACCGATTGTAAAGAGCACGTTTGAAACGGAAGAAATAAAAATTGGAAAACGATTTTTACCGCAAAGAACCTCTTAGATAAATAATGTTCATTGACTTAGAAACAAATGGAAGAATCCAATAATGTGAACGCGCTTACTGAAGACCTTTCCATCCATTGGAAGGAATGTTCTTTAAAGTGACATTCCGAAAACAGTGATATGATGCGATTGAGAATCGTAAAGAATAAAAATGACTTTTGCCATTATTTTACTGATGGAATATTCATTAATAGTTTTGTATCATTACATTTATGTTTGCATCTGGGATCAAATGCGTGATACCATTTTAGGAAATGAAGCGGAATATAAAGATTTAATTTTTAGCATCAAAGTAGGACGTTATGCACGTCAAGAAATCATGACAATTCTAATACGATGATTAAATGATGAAGAATAAAGAATAATGTTGATATAAGTTTTCAGATTTCTCAATGTAGTAATTCATTTTAGATAAAAGTAACAACTTTCTGTTTTATTGAGGGGGAATATTGACAATTCAAAATGCTTTAAAAACCGTGAATAAAAGGGGTTTCTTTTGATTTTACTTAAGCGTAAGCAATAGGGTTGTCAATAAAGTTTGTTTTTGTAATTACTAATTACTTTTATTTGATTCATTTCAGTATTATAGTTTTTATCAAGAATCGACTCAAAATATTGCTTTATTTCTGCTGTATGAATTATTACGATAAATGGTAATAGTTTTTAAGAGCAAAATCTGTAGAGGAATAACACATTATTTTAACCTTTTATAAGTTCAATTTTTCAAATAATGTTATGGTAAAATATTTTTTAGGATTGAGATTAATTTATAAAAAGAAATTCATTTAGCTCATTACCTAAAATTAATTTGATTTTTAAGACCATTTTATGGTAGTAAGTAAACTTACCACCCACATTGGAGGCTATTAAAAACATCGGAAATTTAACGCTTTTAATGTATTTCTTTGTATTATATAAAATATATTTTGTAAACACCATAAACTCTGGTAAAATAAGTGTATAGTATAGAGTTTTTATTCACAGATGGCAAGTTAAAGTATTATTCCCCATGTAATTTTGGAAAACACGGGAGATACACTTAACGGGACATCGAAAGTTGTGTACCTATGTCGTGTTTTCTTTTGATGTGCCTTAGTCGAGCTCAAATGACAGTGCTTGTAGGTATTCGTTAAAATTGAAATATAGTTGCCAGCTTTATTCAATCTCATTTCGTCTGGAACCATTTTTTTAATGACTAGGAAATTTATGGGTCGTTCTTTTTGTTTCCAACCTAAAAATAATGAAATCAATTAGCGTGCTAGCTGAAGACGAAACTCTAGTAGGTCTGAGAGTCCATATCTCTTACATAATTTCCCCAAAATAAAGGAATTGGTAATTTCCAGATCAATAAAATAGTAAAAGATTCAACGTCACCATTTTCAAAAATATCTCTTAAAATAATACATTACTGAAATTTTGGTCATATCAAGGCTTTCATAACTCAAAATACACGAAAATCGAGCAAAGAAATTAATGATAACACGCTGGGAAACAATGACAATAGGATATTGACTATTAACCTATCTTTTAATGCTGTCATTATGTAGAAAGTGTTAAAATTTACAATTATTTTTTTAAGAAAAATTGAAGTTATTAATAGATAGCAATAAATGAAAAGCGTTAAAATAGTTTACTATGGACATTTACAAATTTAGGATATTGTTGATAAGCATACTTGTGCCACGGCCTTATAAAAGATTAAGGCATGAAATTTTGTTTGAATTTTAAAAATTTAGTTTATAATTCGACCCTCCAATGAAGTGAAATATATCTCGAACTTGTAGGTAAACTTTTTTCATTCTTGGATCCCATCTGTTATCTCTTTGCAAAACGTATTTAAATGTTAATCAAAAGTCTTTTAATATAATCACAGCCAATAAACATAAAATTTGATAACGTTTTTGTGTAGGAAAATACATTTCAGTATTTCATTTAAACTGGCAAATAATAGTATTGCTTCTATAACTATACACGGAAGAATCAAGAGTTTATTTGGATCATTCTTAGGGTGGGCAATATCTGCTTAACCTGCGTAGATTTTAATCAGATTTAGGCAACAATCATGTTTTCAGGAGTTGTGAGTTTGCGTTATTGAGTGCATAAAAAAGTGAAACAGTTTTAAATTTTGCTCTATAGACTACATGAAAAACCTTTGATACACTAGGATAGTCTCAACATACAGAACTGTAATGAATTGATTTAATGTGTACGTAAGCAAATTTTAACACTTTCACTCAAATGAAATAGATCAAAGATCTATGTTCTATGGGCGAGGGAAAAAAATAGTTATTCATCTCACAAATTTTCGCTATGCTTTTATAGAGTTATGAAAATAAAGTACGATTCACTTTTAAATATATAAGCAACTACACAGTGTATGCTTCATAATAAAACAAAACCCAGAGATAGAGTTCAGATATAAGAAGAGATTTCTTGTTTCTATCAAGGGGAGGAGGGTACAAGAAAAAAACACTTTAAATCCTGTTATTTCATATTGTCTATCAAATCTATCCCAGTTCCTTTCATTTTTTAATTTTAACCTAACACTCGACTTATTTATGTTAACAATTTCACAAAATGTTATAAAAATCATTAATACTTTGGTTGATAGACATGTTATTTTTTTCTTTTAAAACAAAAGAAGTTTTATGTCATTTAAATTACTTCGTAATCTTTAAAAATTTTATAGCAAAACAAAAAAATAATTTAGCAAATTCCTGCATGCCTATTTATGAAGAAGTTTCTAATTCTTAATTCATGGTAGAAAAACATTTTAGATGTTTTTACAGGTATTTTAATTTCAATTATGATTTTCCATCTCATAATAGATGTATGTTCTGAAACAAAATTTTTCAGATAAAGCAATTATACACTTAAATAATGCCATTTCTAACAAAAATGATTTACTGTTACTTTAAAATTAATGGTATGATTTAACTACTGTGGAATGATTTAAATATCTTGACTGAAACTATCATCTATAATTATTTAACTTACTTATCCCCCTATATCCTAAGATAAAAGATTTATTATGTACTAGTGTTTTCAAACCTTTTGATAAACGGACCATTTCTTGTTGCTTTGAATATATTTTTGCAGTTGATCTAACCTCTGTAGTGCTCTTATGATTCCGTCTGCCTCTAGTCATTCCAATTCACGCTAGAATTCTTCTTAAATAATAAAATCCTTTCACATATTTCACAGTTATTTTTCAAGGCAAAGTTTTTATATCAAACATCATGCAAAAGCAACCCTAGAGGGTAGTTAAAGGAAATGCACGTGAGAACCCTTTACTACATATGAAAAAAAAGCGCATTAAAATGATTTTTTAGAATTTCAGGCGTTCATGAATTATTAATAAAAATATTTTGAATTAAATTACAATTTTTTTCAGGGTTAATTTATCAATTTATACTGCTTCAATTTTCAAATAATATTCTAAAAATATTATCAAGGCAATGAAGTAGTAATTATATAAGTTATAGAGAGCTTAAGTAATATGAGTCAATAGTTGTTCATTCATCTAGATGAATTACTTCATGCATTTTAATCACCGAGCATATAATCTTTTTTCTTACCATAAGAATCTTACAATTTTGTTTTAGTTATTTTAAATGCTAATGACAAAGCAAGTTGAACATGGAGCATGTATTTCAATAGTCTCTTTTAGAACAGTAAGAAATTTAACAGGTATATTTTGTACAAAAAGCTATTAATTTATTTTAAAATGGCTCTATAAATACCTCCTATCAATTTACTATTTCCATAACTATTAGAAAAATAAAAGATGCGTTCATTAATGAAGCATACATTGAAGTACTTCGTCCCATTTTATCTCGTACTTTATTCAAACAAAAATACTCCATCACTCCGTGTGAATTTCGTGCCTTAAAACGTTTGCGCATAAAACACAAAATCCACTTTTACCAATAATGTCTTCTCTCGTATTTTCCCTGTCACCCATTTTCCCAAAGTCAACCCATAAAGGAAATGGGTTCCGTTATAAAAACGTTTAACCAGATAAAAACCTTCTTGGGCATGAGAAATAAAAAATCTAGTACAAAGCACCTCAGTTGATGGAACATCTATTAAATAGAAAACCCCAACTTATCCCTCTCAACTCGGCTCTTTTTTTAATTTATGCCTCTAAAATAAGTATGAAAAAGCAATTTTATCTCACTTTTTTCTTAAAGGAGACGACCTTCTCTCCCATTTTTTTAGCGCTTCATAACATCTTACGCTCAGTGGGAAGTACTTCATTTCTTATATTAAGTCCTACTACGCTTTTGGTACTTTCCTTGGCAATTCACAATCATGATCGATTAAATAAAGAGGACATTCTACTTGACCATAAACGGTTTTTCTTGAAAATGTCTTCACCATCTGTCCTTTCTCAATGAATTATCTGCTTGCTGCCACTATGGAGTGATACCATTTACAGAATAGAATATTGAATCCGTTACAGTATTCAATTTTCTCGACATGCATCTAACATTTTCCGCCGTTTCATCGTGATGGAAAATTGAGAGAATTGCACTAGGGATTTCCAGAAGAGGAGCAAAACGCTACTTGAACAGAGGATTCATTCGCTAAATGGAATATGAAGCTTTTGTAAAACCCCTCGAAAGAAAGGAGGATATAGAGTAGATTTCTGTGTATGGGGTTCTCTGTATTATATGTATTTTCTTCTCACGTTCTCTATATCTTTTTGATTTATTTTTATTTCGTCTTTCTTTAATGAGAGTTCAGACAGATCGCTTCAACTGCTTCTATTCTGAGCAATCGATTGTGACGTTACAGCATAAAATAAATCACTTAAGAGGCATTTTTATTCCAGCCAATCTTTTAAACGAATTCTGAAAAATACGATTGTGCTCCAGATTGTAATATTTTTTCAGGTACTCCATTTTTTAGAATTTATTTGAAAGTGAGTAGATTGTTTTTTATTTCTTAGACATCTAACTCATAACCTCCCCCATAAAGAAATCTTATTCTTATTCAATTCAAAGAATGTTAGTGGATAGTAATTTAAATGTTTGATGGGCGAAGCTCATTTTTACGACTAAAACATTTGATTTCGTTCGTAGAACTCTTAAATATTCTTAATGCTCGAAGAAAAATTCATTCAAATAATATTCTTCGAACAATCCATTTGACGAATTTAGAAATTAAAAAATTTACTTCATACTTACTTTTATTTATAATTCAAATTAAACAAGAAGATTTCTTAAGTTAACAGTTACAAAAATGATAAATTAAACTATTTATAAACAATTTTTCAGTTTCCTATCTATTATCTATCGAAATCAATACATCAGATTTTAGTTGTACATTTATTGTTACGATACAGATATATATATATATATATATAGTATAATAAAATGAAAAAATAACAGGACAAAATTATACAACCAACAAAGCTAAGAGATAAAAACCAGATTCTAAGAAACATAATAAATGGTGGAAATGAAAATTGTACTGGATTTTAAAAAACATATATATATATATATAGATAGATAGATAGATAAATATGTATGTGTGTGTATGTATATGCATATATTTATATATATATATATCAATATATATGTGTATGTGTGTATATATATATATATATATGTGTGTGTGTGCGTGCGTGCGCGCGCGCGCGTGTGTGTGTGAAGAATGACGTACCAGTTCAGGTGTTATCCTCGCTAATTGACGGAGTTTCAAAATTACGAGTTCTATAACCAATTACCGGAGTCTTGCTTCAAATTGTGACGTTTAAAAACCCTCACTAACCTCACAATATCGTACAAGCTCATTCTCTCGTCTTTTTAATTTACTTGAAGTTTCAGTGTCTTATATTCTTAAGGTAAATATGAAATTCACGACCCAAACATATTTAATAATATCAATATCTTCCAATGGATTTACTATTTTTGGTAAACTGGAGTGTGTGATGCCTCCAGGACGCCTTAAAATGTATTCCTTATTTTGTCACTTCTCTTTTTCAAGTAAAATCTATATTTTACTTTATTTCGCTTGCAAGTACGTTTCTCTTACACATATTTGCTTCTACTATTTACGAGTTATATTTGGGTGCTAGAAAATTAACGAGTGCTTGCGGGAAGCTGAATAATATGATCCCTGTGCTTGTGTAAGACCAACCAGTCAAAATAAATTGATTTTAGACATCAAATTTCAGCTATTATCAAAAAGACTGTATAGTTGTAGTACTTTCAAATGGATATAATTCGCTTACAGCTAAAGGGCTAAGCTGATATAACGAAAATTCTAAGTTTTCAAAGAATACAAGCTATGCATTTGGTTCATAAATTAAACTAAATTACGTCATCAGAATCTGTTAACCATAAAAAAAGAAAATAAATTTTATTTCATGAACTTGTACTCTTTTGAAGTTTCATGAAAATCTATAAAAAATGTCACAAAAATTTAATTTTAAACTTTCATTTCTTAGTTTATGTTCGAATGAGATTTTGTGGTGTCCATGCGACTCTTATATTAAAGACCAATAAAACAAAACTTTTTTTAATGAAAATTTTTAGTAGTGAAATTGCTGCTTAATAGAAATTTAAATTAATAACCTTATTTACATGATAAAGTCTTTTAAAGATAATTTATATGTTCAAATAAAAGTTTATAAGCAAACAGTAATCTCTTTTCACATTCTCAGCAAAATTCTTAATTCAAATTTTTGCCAATCCAAACACACATAACTTATGCTGAAAGTAAACTTAAATGTGTTGTGCTTTGGCATGTACACTGGTTTCTGAAATTTAAGAGGAAACTACAGAAAATGAAACAGAAAACCCTGAAATTCTGCATACACGATCTACTGATATTACTTAATGATTGTGAATGTACCTAATGATTCATTAATCATGTAACAAATTCGTGATGGGAAGTGTTATTGTGAAATGTTACTGATAAAATTACTAGAAGTTACATTTGAGATTTTGGTTGTTTGCATAATCAATGTTCAAAATCAATTGTTACAAAAGTATTGGAATAAAACCAATAGAATTGTAAAAAAATTATTCTAATCAGAAGTGCCTAATGCCATAAATGTTGTCCAGTGCGTAACTTCTAAACTATGAAAAAGGTACCAAACCACTGAAATTTTTCACAGACAAGATGCAACCGGTCGAATCAGTATAATTAATATTAAACAAAACCAACATATGTCCGTAAATTTGTATTGTAAATGGATTATATGTGCCAGAGAATTATGATCCATGAAACTCTTGAAATTCATGAGAATTATGAGTTACAAGCAAACATACAGATTTGAAAATACTCCAAGAGAGTAACCTTCATACTAGACGTTCAGTTGTTTGCTTACCATCGTTTTCTATATAAATAAAAACAGTCCGTTTGCGAAGAAATGGAGAACATGAGAACTGGACGGAGAATTAATGGAGTTCCATGATATTCACCGAAAGTCATGTTTCAGTTTGCAAAGTGATTCTTCTTTTGCCATAATCTGGTGAGAACTTGGATGTGAATTGCCACTTTACCACATTCCAGAACGCTAACAGTATCGCGATGATGACGTTTTGTTGCACAGGTGCAAAAAGTCTGCAGGTTGCGTGTCCCTTCATATCTTCACTGAAAGTTTTTTAATGGAATAAGGTACATATATGAGATTGCGGAAAACCATGTTCATTGTTTTCGAAATGATACAGTGCTTGTTCATGGGTAACATTGCAATGACCCATCGTTTTTGACTCGGGAGCGAGTGAGTTGATATTAACGTCGCACTGTTCAGCTACACGAGGGCTTTTGAAGACGGACCTCGTGATTTTGAACCATGATCAAATGACGAGGACGACACCTGAGCAGACTCCCTTTTCTGCTAAGTCCCACACCACACTAACTGTAGGACGTTTTAGCTTTCGACAAATTTAATGTACATCGCTCCCCTACACGGCGGATCTTTAGTGATACTGAGCTCGAACTCATGACATGCCTGCCATGATCCGATACCATGACCATTTGGCTACTGTGGCTGCTTTTCACTCAGAGAGGAATATCTTGAAAGTTGCGTACTTGACGACGGCAAATCAACCTAAACCAAAGAACACTATTGGGTGCAAATTACTAGTTTGCTGCAGTAGTGACAGACTATGTCTCTGTAGCTGACCTAGACTCTGATTTGTAGCATGAAACACCACAGTGATGCTTCTATTACACAGCAAGATGTAATCACAATTTCTACTATCTTCAGCAATTTGTTTTCTTTTCTTGCAAGGACAGAATAACTTCTTTTTCCTTCCTTCCTTGCCATTTCAACAATTTGGCATTCAATTTATTTATATGCGTTTTTCAATGTTTTTTCCCCCTCTACGTGACATTAAAAATAGGACACAAAGAAGTGATCAGAAAGGTACGCAATCTCCAGTGTATTGGCACACCTCAACAAGTAATTTTTAAGAAGTGAAATGCGCTGTTCTCCCGCATATACTTGGTAGATTGTAAGGAGACAGATGTACAAAATGAACAATTTCCACTCCTTTATTTTTACCGGGAATAATATTGTGGGAAATATTTCTTGTGTTAGAGGAAGTGTGTAATAAGAGAGACTTCCTGGTTCCCGCAAATGGAGGCAAATACAGCTGACAGATTATTTCCAAAGGCATGATTATTGGACTGAGAAGGGCAGGTTGATCCATACGACAAATATTTCCTGACAACCACTTAGATGCACCCATTGTGTAACGGTAAAGATAGTGTTGATACAAAGAAATTTTGCAGGTTTGGAAGGTCTCGGTGTGGGTTGGAATGACATCAGTAATTAAGGTTAGACGCATCCATCGACAAGCGGTTGCTCTCTGCATATCACTTCTTCAATATGTGTAAGACATCCTTGATGTCTGCTTATTTACCAGAACCCATTATTTGGTTGTTAGTTGCCTGCTCTTACAGCGTCAGTTATAATAACTGACATTGACCCCACAACACAGATGACTTCATGTTGAAATGGTTCTGGGTTGAAGCGATATGCATGATAAAATGCTATAGCGTCGTAATCTCAGATGATTCACATTTGTTTGTCCAGTAACAATTTCCAAGTATAAAAGTGACACCTATTCAGTGGTAGGATTAATCCAGTTACATCTGTCACACCTCTCCTCGAGATCTCTTGGCTTGGGATATCATTACGAAGAAATAGTAAGTCACCCCTCTCTGTGTATTCTGCACACTATTAGCCCGGGATCACTCGCGCGAAAAAAACGACCGAAATTTCTCGTGTAGGGTACCTCACACCCAACGGCGCTTACTTTCTGTTTTTACCATAAAATTTGTATATAAATGTTAGAAAGGATAAAAAGTACCAAATACATTATTCTTATTTCATTTTTCTTACGTAACTTTAGTTTTTTTTGTTCTTTTTATAAGGGCATTCAGTATTTTGTTTCTACACTCCTTTAATCTCGTTCTCGAGAGAGTGCGATGTTTTCACTGGATCTTAATTTTTTTTAAATTTGTATCTTCTTAAAATTAAACATATGGGAGTAAACATCTTTATTCTTTAAATTATAAAATTTTTTCGAATTTATTTTTTTCCTCTTATTCTTGCAGCAATAGTTTTTTTTTCAAAGGCTCATCTGAAAGTGCATAAGATGTGCATCAGTTGTCTCCTTTAAAATTACGTTCTTCCCCAATCTTTTTGTGTCTCTAAATGTAAAACATTTATTTTCAACATTATCTCCCTCTTCTAAAGCTGGATCGATTTCAGTGGAGGAATCATACTTTCTGTTGTACTCTTCATCATTTGATTCCTCCTCATCATAACCGTGAAGAGAATTTCTTCCTCCGAAAATACTGTTATACTATATCTATTACATAATTTATCAATTAAATTACTTAAATATTGCGTTTTTTCATAACTAAAATAATACGCCCTAGAATACGGAAGATTTAAAACGTGCTCATGCATTCAGAATTGTAACGGTGATTCACTCGCAGGATATAACACAGCCGAAGAGACGGTATCCAAAAATATATATTTAGAATTCGCTTACAAGCTATGGCCCCTCAAATGATTTGACCTTAAACTCAGCTACACAAGAAACTATCCATTTTCCAACAAATGTTTAGAAGGAGCGTTGAAAAAAGTTAGACGGCGGGTATGACACACCTTGTGCATGAGAAGGGCCGGCTAAAGTGCAACAATACGTGAATTATATGATGTGACTGATGATGTTCCTCTTTTTTCAGGAGATGTCCATTGCTTTTTAACAGCAGGACAATCTTCGACCACACACTGAATACCTCAGACAATGTGATGTGTGTGATGTACAGATGCTTCCTGGGCTTCTAAGGCGTGATTGGTCTCGCCGCTTGTATATCCATTTAAATCCGTTTATAAGACTAGCTGTGGCAAAGGGTTGATAGATTATGGAGAGCTGTCCCTTAGAACGCTTTCTGTACTCTCATTGACCCTATACCTAGACGCAGCTTCAAGTATCACCATCCGTGATTGTCCTTCAACTTACTCAATTGTTATTCTTGGCCAGTGTTACGAGTATCAATTTAAATTGGGAGCGATCACAAACTCTTTAATTCAGGGAAAACTGTATGTTTGTTACTTATGACCTTGTCACTAATCTTCTGTATGACAGTCTTCGGGGGAGCTAAAATGTATTTGTCATTTATCTTCCTCTTTTTTGGGAATGGCAAACGTTTTTTTTTTACAAACTTATGGTACTTGGAGTGACTGAGTTCCCCATGCGACCACTTTTGTTCCAGAATAATTTCATTATACAATATGTATACATCCTAAGTGCTCTAAATATCTGTTTTACAGAATTATAAATCCTAATAAATAAAATCGTTGTTCAAACATGGTCTAACTGATATCACAGAGTCCTCACACCCAAACAATATCCAAAACAACATTTCCTTAATCATAAATAAAGTATTCTGACTTTTCTTCTGAGATACATCATTTTTATTTGTCTAACCTTGCTATTGTTCAGTAATTCATCACATTAGGTAAAACGATAATTGAGCCTGTGATCGAAAAGGAAATTGATGAATTGCTCATCTTGATTTGTACAGTAAATATTAAATAAATAGTGATAATATTCTGGGGTTGCATAGTAACAGAAATAAGATATGGCACAATGCCAGCTTTCATACAAAATTACAATTGAGTCCAAACTACTCTGTATTCACTCAGGGCTCATTTTTTGTGATTTGTTTCAAAGAGACAAATTCCCCATGCACTTACAAGAGCATCACATTGCAGTAACAATATAGACAGATGGGTCTTGGGTCCTCTTCTGGTGTTTGAAACTAAAAATACTAGAATTGTTCTTCCTATTTCTATTGTTTGTTTTACCATGATTGAGGTAGTGTTCTCCAGTAAATAACCCCCACGGAATATTAAAAAAAAACGTTCAAGCGCAATCTTGAAATGTCGTGATAAATTTGATGCCATTAAAAGAAAGGAAGACAGTATTACAAAAGATAATATAAATGTATTGGAACAAAATCGCTAAAGAATAGATATTTACTTCGTGGTTCTTTTTTTAGACTTTTATATTATTTACCGGCAAAAATGTCAAAAGGGAAGTCGAAACAAATACTTATTTCTATTCTAAACATTGATTAGGAGCTTTAAAGAAACACACAATTGAGCAATTTGAAATGATGATAATGTTACATGACATCTTTTTGTAGATTTTGAAGAATGCAATGACTCATGTGAATGTATTGTTTAAGATTGTCAATATTTTATAGTGGTATAATCAGATTAAGTGATTTTAATTACGTTGGCTTTTATTTTTTGCATAAAATTTTCGATTTTAGAGAAGTTATTTGTGCAAATATTTTTCATAACCAAACTGACATATTCAAGTAAATTCTGAATTTCTGTTAATGCAACTGATTACCTATTTTCTCTAAGCGATAAATATATATGTCAATTGATATCATATAAATATTATTTAATCTTTAAGTTAATACCATGTTGAAATTTAAAATACATTTAAAATCACATTCGAGTACAAATTATACAATTATCAGAAAGTACTTTTCTATTAAATTAAATCAATAAGTAGTCTCAAATGCTTGTTAATCTTTGCACTATTTTTGTAAGTAAATGCCAGTATGTATCTTCTCTTATATTTTCTAAAACCAGCCAGAGTGAAAATTTCATACTTCACTGAATGGTCTTTATTAAATTAATATCCATTGATATTCACTTTTAAAAAAATTGCTAACAACAAAAAAATAAAATCCAGTTAATAGAAAATACAGCTTCTATTTTCTTAATCCTTTTATTTTCAATTATTCAGAAGTTTCTGCTTACTAAGCAAAATATAAGATGAATTTTATTGCAAAATGTTTTCTTTAGGTTAAGTTATGAAAGGAGCTGTCTTTAGCATGAGAATCAGGTAAATGTGTATACTCTCTTTCTAAATATAAATTTAGAGCCCTTACACTAACTAGGAAGATTTATTTACGCATTTAAAAGATTTTAAGGCATGAACTAATTTTAGTCAAATTTAAGAAGCAGCTACATTTAAGTAATACATATATTGTTATATTTGTCACGTTACATTTCTATTCATTGGTTTTCTTTATTATATATATATATATATAAATATATATTGGATTGCAGAAATAATGATCAAAGAGATAAGGGTAAACATATGTGAAACTAAACTTTTCAAATATATCCATAATTTGAAACTTAAATTCAGACCTTGCACTGATAAAATATGTAAGGCTTGTATTATGATGAGTGATGAACAGTTAGATACGGATTCAGGATACATATTTTGTAAAACTTTTAATTGTATTTACAAAATGACATGTAATGTTTGTAAATACTCTTACATAAGTCAAAACTGGGGGGGGGGGGATACTACCAATATTAGATTAAACCAATATTGATCTGATACTAAAAAATTTTAATGCAACAAAAATCATGGTAAGGTTGAAATAAGGCACTTCAACAAACATGAAATTAATGACTAAACTGTACATATACTTAAAATAGTGCATAATACTAAATAAAGATTATAGTTTTTGAAAAATTTTGTTTAGGTTCATTTAGATCTTACTATCCTTATGGTCTGAATATTATTTGGAATAATAGAAATATTTTGCCCTCTTTTAAGAAAAAATCTGAGGAGTATTATACAAGGTTGTCCCGAATTCATGGTACAATTTTTAAGGGTAGGTACAGGACATTACAACAATCATTTATTGTATAGGAATGTATGGCCACAAGTGATGCGGTGAGGCACAAACACACACACAAAAAAAGAGACAAAAGGATAGACAAAGTGTTTATTGAATGCGTCGTTAACAAGTGTATAATGTTTACAATAACTGTTCAAAATTAAGTCCAAGAGCAGCGATACATGCTTGACAGCGTCAGTGGAGCGTATGTATGTAACAAGCTTCTCTCAACGACAATGACAATATGTCTTTTGTAACTTTTTCTCAGAAACTATTAAACATAGAGACTCAAGATTTTGTGTGTATATTAAATAAACCTTTATCTTTTTACTTAAATGAAATTTTAAAAATAAAAATCTCTCTCTCTCTTTCAGTTTTTTTTTTTTTTTTTTTTTTTTTTTTTAAGATACGTTTTTTTATAACATAATAAGAAATTTAATAAAAAATGTAATATTTTGTTACGACAAGTGTTTTCTAGCTAAATGCTTTAGAAATGTTTCAAAAATTTTACTTCAGTATACACAAGTATATACCCATGCATGCAGTAGGTTTATCTACTACAAACAATTTTAAAAATAAAATTTTTAGAAAACAGTAATTTTTATAAAAAATCGTATCTTGTCAAAAAAAAGTATTCTGCTCAGTTTAGTTATCCTTGTTTGGTTCTCCACAAAATTATATTTTATTAACCCTTGGTTTATAATTAAGCTTCAAATCACTCCAAATATTTATAACTACAAATTCCGCTCCAAAAAATTAGCAGTTATACTGTTATCTAAAGTTAATTGCATATGAAAAAATAAAAAAGGCTTTGCAATTGTTTCAGGATATTAAAAAGGCAAATATCTGTCAAAGTGGTTGTGGCATGACAGCTGACGAGTTTTTAAAAGTCATTTTGACATACTTCTAATTCAAAAAATGGCATATATGTTATGTCCCTAGAAAGGTCATGAATTGGAGATTTCAGAAATATCAAAAACTCAAAATCGATCATCTGAAGATTTTTAGCCTAATGACCCTTTTTAATCTTGTATTATAAGAAAATTCCATTGCTTTTGATCAGAAAAACTTTATAAACAGATCAGGGGACTACTTCAGGGTGGTCCTACTAGTAATTGCTTAGCTAAACTGTATTCGCATTTTTTTAAACTTGATCATACTGGTAATGAATCTTAATTAATTTATTGTTATATAAATGACATAATAGTTTTGGGTAAAAAAGTAGTGAATTTAAACCTAATATTACATTATACCCTAACTGTCTCTACATTCTAAAAACTAACCTTAACTCTAATATGGTTGAATTAGTGGATTTAGCCTTGCGTCTTATTAACAATAGTGTAGTCAGTAACATTTTTTACAAAAGATAATCTTTTAAATTCCATGTAATTAAAATTCCTGCATGGAACAGCAATTTGCATTTATCAGCTCACAGAAATATTATTTTGAGTTGTTTACTTAGAAATTATAACTACCAACAAAATAGATAAAATTAATATTAATAAATTCATCCAATGCTTCTTAGATGATGACTACTCTTTTAATTTCTTCAGAGCTTATATTCATCACAACGTCTTGTTACTTCTGACTTTAAAAAGACCACACAACAATAGGATCTCAAAGTCAGCATGTTAGAGGTTTTACTGTGAAGATTATATTAAAACACTCTTCTCACAGTTTAGATTTTTTTCCACATACATCTTGAACATCTTAAATATTTATTAATGTTTACATTTTTGACAACTAACCAAATTATAGCCTACCAAATTTGATTGCCATCTCTCTTGGCATCTATCATTGCATGCTGGTTTAAAGTATGTGTTTACGTATAATTTGAATTTTTAACACAATGAATAGTAGCTTCCATTAATTTCAAGACACTTGGCGTTTTTGGAGTGAGTAAGTGAATATTAACGTTGCACTGTTCAGCTACACGAGGACTTTTGGCAACGGACCTTGTAATTTTGAACCATGTCCAAGTGACGAAGACGACATCTGAGCTGGCGCCCCCCTCTTCCAACCCCCACCCCCACCAGCGTGAGGACGTTTTAGCTTTCGACAGATTTAACGCGCATCGCTCCCCTACATGGAGGGTCTTTAGTGGTACTGGGCTTGAACTCATGACATGCCAGCCGTGTTCCGATACCTTGACCACTAGGTTAAGACGGCCACTGGTTTTTCTGTATAAGGCTTTGTGAAAAGAGTTTCTGTAAAATTCTTTTTTGAAGAATCCTTTTAAAATCTAATTCTTTTAGTTTTCTACTTTACGATTTTAGGAAAATTGGTTGTACAATAGTAGTTGTGATTGCTTCCTCATACTTTCTTTTAAATTTTTATTACTTTAATTGCTGTTCTTTGTTATTATTGTTCTTTTGTTCTTGTTTTTGATGTATTATATAAATTTATTATAATATATATATATATATATAAAGAGAGAGAGGAGATTTGGATATTTTATGAACACACTAGTGCTTGCGAAAACTGTAACACTATTAAACAATTATCACAAGCAACTAAAACATTTTTTTAAAGCATTTCCTTGAGTGGTGTAAATAAATGTTTAAACTTACAGATAAATAAGAAAAAAGTAATACAGAAAATCAATATACTGTGTTGCGACTATGCGTAGTGGCCGCGGTAGCAAATTGGTCTAGGCATCAGATCGTGGCTAGCGTGTCATGAGTTCGATCCCAGTACCACTGAAGACCCGCCGTGTAGGGGAGCGATGCACGTTAAATCTGTCGAGAGCTCAAACGCCCACCCGTTGGTGTGGTGTGGTAGTTAGGAGAGGGGGTGCCAGCTCAGGTGTCGTCCAGGTCACTTGACCATGGTTTAAAATTACGCGGACCTCCCCAAAAGCCCTCGTGTAACAGTGGGACGTTAATATTCACTCACTCACGCGACTACGCGTAGCTTTGAGAGGCTGGATACGTTGTAACACTGAGTCATACAGGTTCTGAATTAAATACTGAAAAGTGGCATTCGAGGTGATCTTCATCTGAGGCGAAACTTTCGCCGTACTATCTAACTACCAAGGGGTACAGGAAGTTAGTCAATACCATAATGACAGATATATTGAATAAATATGTAACGAATCTATTCCGCGTTCTTTCATTAATCCTCTTGGGAAATCTTTATCTATCTATTTGAATTTATTCACAACCAACACTCTGAATAAGGAAACTTGATTATTTAAATTAGGTCTACTATTTATAGTTTAGGTTTTCAAACTAAAGATAGAAAGTGAGTCGATAGGATAGATTGCTACTGATCAGGTATTATACAATTTTATAGTGTAGTACAAATTTTTGCTAGGTGAAAGAATTAAAGTGACGATTGGTCCCTAAAGTTTAATTAGTGTTCAGATAATGGGGATAGAGTATATTCGATCCTGAAATAAGAGGGTCGATATTTAAAGTCCTCTGATAATTCGCGCATCTGGTTATAAATCCACACATTGATTAGATTGAAAACATTTCTTTTCGTTGAAATTACTTGAATTGTGCTGCTAAATTGTATGATCAATAAATAGATTGATTTTGGATGTTGCTAGTCTTCCTTCCCTTCCTCCCACATCTCTAGGTTGGAATGAAAGAACATCTCATTCCTTACAAATAAAATATATGTTAAGCATACAGATATCATTGAAAACGTAGAATTTGTTGCTAATTGATGTGGGCTTGAACATTCCAAGTAATGTGTTGATGGGTATTATCTTGATGAAATTTAGTTCCAGAAATATGTTGCAGGAGGGGTATGAAATTGGGCATTATAACCAGCCTGATGTTAAACCACCACAAAGTTAATTCAAATTATATTTCACTGACGAAGTAAGTATATCTTGTAATTGTAAATGAATGCGCGTAAGTGTAACTTGCTATACAATAGCGCACTAAACCATACTACTTGGCCTTTGTCAAGTATAATGCTGAATAGTATACTTAGCGAGAAGGTACTCACCTATGTAGTGTTTGATGAGTATGAGTCTATCAGTATAGTCCAGAATGTAGTGGAACTCTAGAAGAAGACGATATTTTGCCAATTACCATTGTCTGTGCTGGTAAACTCTTTGTAATCGGAGCTGTCGGTGACCTAGCATCAAGGGAATCCTGTGTAGAGAAATCCGTGTATGAAGCGAATTGCACAGCATCTATCGAAAAACTACTAAGGCAGACAATATCCCAAATACACAAATGTTCCAATGTTGTATTAACGTAGGAAAGGACATCCGAAGGATTATTATGTTGTCTAGCGGGTATGTCTACCATCACGTGACAACTTTAGTTTGCAAGGTTCACAAACCCCGGCCTAGATCAGTCGGAATCTTTATGGTAGATCTTGTCATTTCAGTTGTGGCATTACGCCTCGTGTGAGTAGTGATCCCAAGATATAAATACATTACATGTGTGTGTGCGGGCGTGTGTGTGTGTGTGTTTGTTGATCTTATATTAAGCTGGCGGCAATTTATGATATAGAGGTTCATAATATGAGTAAAAAGTGACTGCACTCTAATTACTTCACGGGGAGGGCGCACTCTCATTCCCTTTTTTCAGTTATGAAATTTCGTATCTTCTATATCATTCTAGAACTTCCCATGCTACTTTATTGATTGAAAGCCGATATTAATTCATTCAATGATATCACGTACGACTTAACTACAATTATAAGGGATGAAAAGGCTTAGGTTTTTAAAAAATTATAGATGTGATGTCTTTAACAGCTAAGATCCAATAAATATTGATTTCCGATAGCCCTCGTGTAGTTGAATAATGCGACGTTAATATTCACTAACTCACTCAAAAATTATTGAAGGGATAAACAAATTTGATTTCAATAAAAAAACCTATATAGGGTGCCCCAAGAGTTTTAGTATAAACTTCAAAGGGAGGTAAGGTACATCGCACGAATTCAGATTTGCATAGCAACCCATGGTCAGAAACGTCATGGGAAACTAATATGACAGGTACAAGAAAAAAGGAGATACAAGAGTGAGACCATATGAAGTATTTATTGGACAAAGATATTACATATGCTGTGGTATATAATATGTGAAAATGTCACAAAAGATATTCATAGAGCCCACTAATTCTAGTGATGCATGCTCTACACCGCAAATAAAACGCAGGATGGAAAAAACTAACACAAGATGATTCGTTGGGAGCACTGACGGCACTGTTCGAAGATGGTATTGGTGTACATCTTCGCGTTGAAAAACATGATTGCCACACTACTCCGAGATTCTGACACAACAGCAGCGATGGCTTGTATGCTGGTACTCGGATTCCTTCGAACGGTACTCAAAACATTTTGTTCCATGTTGAGAGTTTGCCTTCCTAATCAACCATATTCACACAAATTGTTTTACGAATATATAAACATCCGGCGATCCAGTACATCTCTTTGTGTAGATACCCTTCGCAATAAAATATTTCTACTGCTCGTGCATTTCCGTCTGCGAATCCGTAAATCAGGTGCTCGGCGTACGCAAAACGTTTCATACGCCACTGCGATGAAAGCTCAAAGAATTTACGGTAATGCAAATCTGTTTCCTCCATTGCTCTTGAAAACAACGCCACCCAGCGCCATGACACAAATCCGCATTCTTGTGATGCCCCCTGCCTCCCTATAATGTTTGTCCAAATAATTTCGGGACACCCTGTATAGATATAAGAAAACAGAATAAATTAACAAGAGCTTAAAGGTGTTAGAGAAAGGTCAAAAATTATCTGGACAATTATTTTTATGCATGCGAATAAGGATTATACACATCATCAAATGTTTGTTACATATTTATAAAAATAAATACACCCTAAGACTATTTGTCAAACAGAATTTAAACATTTGAAAGCCACATATGTGAATAACTTGGAAATTTTTTTAAAATCAAATAAGCACATTTAAGAAAACTTAATTCTGTTTTAACTACGTTAGTTCAATCTTTTGTCAAACTTCAATATTTTTCTAATTTTTATTGTTTTATTAAAATATTGAGTTCTCAAAAGTTATTCTGAAACAATACTTAGAAAACCACTGGAGAGTAGAAAGATCCTGTTTTTCATATTTTCACATGATTACTAACAGAAAATTACTGCCACTAAACAATCTGAATAGCGTAAATAACGAAAGTAATGGATGGAAAAGCTAAGAGATTTGGCTGATTAATTCTTAAGAGTTGTAGTATATGTCTGGCGTATTATTGGAAACCACTATCTGAAGTAATTTTGTATTAGGTTGCTCAACTGAGAATTCTAAGGATCTACTTTAAGAGGCAAAATTGAGATTTCGGGGGGGGGGATGTAACATCTTAAGCTAGTTAAATAAGAATAGCACATTTCGTTTTATGCCATAATCTTAAGCATATTTGTAAGATTTCGAAATAATAAGTGTGTGTGTATTTCATGTATTGAAAAAATATATATGTGTATGACCTTTGGTAAAATAATCATACTTAATTTAAAATGCGAATCTGTAGCAAACAGATTGGAGCTTACATGTTTTGTGTTGTAACGTAGCCCCTTTGATGACCATCGGAGTTGATTGACTCCGATAATTCTTACAGAAGCTAAAGTGTCATTAAACAAATTACGCAACATTTTCCTTCAAAATCATGTTGATGGACATTTCTCAAGCTTTTATTCAAGAAAAATCAATTGACAAAGTTAGGTTGAATATCATAAAACAAAAAAAGATCAGATTTTTTCGTCAAAAAAAAATTAATTATGTACAGTTTGTATTATTTTAATAGTTTTAATACATAAATGTATTATTTTAATAAAGAAAAAAAACTTTTAACTTCTGTATAATATTTATACTGCATATAATATGCACTTTTTATAAATACTTTAAAATAATTATATACATGAACACAATTGTTGTTTTATTACATAGTTTCAAATTTAAACGTGTTAGAAAAACATTTCTTTTCGCGTATTTTGTGAGTTTTTTCCTACCCTTCTGATAATTCGAACTCTTGGAAATTCGAAGTTTTTCATTGGTCCCTTCATCTTCGTATTATCGAGAGTCTCGACTGTATAGCACAATAAAATAAAATGAAATAATAAGAGACAAAACAGTACTTCCTACAAGGCTAAAAAAAGAAAGAAATATGATTTTAAGAAATATATCAAGAAAATAAATGGTGCAAACGAATATTGTACTAAAATTAGTTAAAAACAGATAAAACAAGACACAGAAGTTGAGCTATTAAAATTGAAAATACCAAAAGAGTCTGAACTAAAATAGAGACCTAGTACGATTTCTAAAGCTGTCGCTGAAATAGGGCAGAAATTTAGGATTAAGCAATACTTTATTGTACCACTTCCCCGTACAGAAGAAATGTTCGACTTAAAAGGAAAAAAATAGAACCATGTTGAAAAATTAGGTCTATATATTTCACACGTAGAGGAAACACAATACACAGTAAATGAAAATGAAAATATGAATAATGAGAATAGGGTATCTCTTATGGAGTTGAATATTAAAAAAAATTTTTAGGCAAAACCAAGATAAAAACTTACATGTAAATATGCTAAACATAAGGATATATAAAGACAAATCATCTTAGTCGGAAATCTCACGCAAAATTACGTGTTGAAGTTGAGGTGTTAACGCATAGAAGCAAAAAACAATGGCTCCAAATATATAGTTTTTTTGTAATAAACTAAGCATACGCTATCTTAATAATACTAATAAGTTTAATTCAATTAATCTAAAAAAAGGTTAAAATAACATAGAAAATTTTTTAAAAGTTAATTTATTTAGATAGTTGTAATCCAAACAATTTTTGCAGACATTTTTATAATTACCTCGTTTGAATTCATTTTCAGTAACTAAATCATTGTTCCCTTTTATAAAATTTAAGATAATATATTTCAAAATATAGATAAGTGTAGATTACTATTCAAGAGTGGCTTTTTATAATGTTAAAATAAAAACAGTCTCTCTTATCACAAATATAACTTATTAGCAATTTATTCTTAACGTTTAATCGAAGGTGAGAAAAGTTTGCTGACTTACAATTGTAATTTGCTTTTACTAATTTCAAATATTGGGGTTAATAGTTAAAATTAGGAACATTATGTACTATATAACTAAAATTAATTACAGCTTCTATGTATCTAAAAATGTAACAAGATTCATAATTAATATTATCATGTTCGTTTAAGTGTAAATAAATATTGGCTAAACAGTTACTTGCAGGCCTGCCTTCTAACAGTCCTTTAATTTGCTAATAATAATTGTTATTATGAAAAATATAAAGTTTCATTAAATACTATTTGAATAACAAAAATTTATTTATTTGTATTTATTTATTTATTCGAAGAATATTTGTTATGGGCTATTTTTAGAATCTTAATCATGTCTCCTATATCAATGGAGTTAAAAAAAATCTTTAAATTAACAACCTTCCTTCGCACAGCAGTTGCACGAAACTTGTCTGAAATGCCAAGGCTGCGTGAATCGGTTTCTCCGCGTTCCTACTTGCGCCGGTGATTCGCGCAGGACGTAGTCGACTGAAAAGATTTTCATAAACCCAATGTTTGCTCTTCACCCAATTAATATCCGCAAGAAATTTGGAATAATTTATGAATATTTACTCCATGTTTTTCGCATATTACGATTTATGCTTAACTTTTGGATACCAGTGTATATATATATATATATATATATATATATATATATATTTACTAATATTATAACGTACTTTTTTCTTTAAAATGTATAGCATAAAAAATGTGCAAAATGTTTTGCCTTTTCTATTTTTAGATTGCTTTCTAAGAAATTACCTGACTATTATAACCTAGTGGTCATGGACACGAATTCTTGACTAGCGTTCTTTCTTTCCAGTCAAGGGTTCCAATATCTGATGCATCTATTTACCTTCTTTATGTGGAAGGTCTAAAACACTATAAGTTTATTCTACCGTTAGCGTTGTGGGAAATTTAGAGAGGCAGATGTCATATACGGTGCCGTCTTTATGATTTGACCATGTTTCAAAATAAGTCCTCGTGTTGTCTTTAGCTTGAAGCTTGATGTTAATATACAATCAAACATAAAAAAAAAATTACTAAAAATTTATAGAAGCAGAATACTGGAACATAAACATATTCTAAATACATAATTAAAAGAAGCAAAAAAAATATTATTTGGTTATCATTCAAGACGTGCCAAGATCACACTTTGTTCTATGTATTTACTCAAGCTAAATACCTTTTGTTTGAGATTACCAATATAAGTATGAAAAGCTAAAAGTCAATATTTTGGCATGTTGTAAAGACATGTTCATCTTTCCTTATTTAAGATAAAATGATGTATTCTTTTCAGTCTTATCATTTCTGCAGGTATTATAAAAATAGTTTAAAACATTTAAAAAGATTCAATTTTTTTTTATTCCTAAAGGATATTGCAGCTTAGAAAATAAAAAGGTAAAATGGGACTGTTTACGTAGGTATAGATATTTTAATGAACTTCATTAACGTCTTGACATAGAACTAAAAAATGTAGTCATCATTTTGAGAAGACCATTAAAAAGAATGACTAAGCTGAATTCATATAAAGTGAAAAATGATATTTAATAGAAAGAATCTTAAAATGAATAATATAATCTTTGAAAGAAGAGTTTCTTACTAAATACCAATTAACTTTCAAAGATTGTCATTAATTTTAACTGCAGACGTGTAAATTTAAAAAGGAAAAATTTATATATATATAAAAAAAAGATTTTAAGCTTGTTAGAAAAAATAAAATACGATATTCATCAAAATCTTAAAGAAACCAAAATTTTACTTAGAATTTTATAAACTAAGAAAAGAACTTTTTTAGTAAATAAACATAAATTGAGAAAAATAATGTAAATTAAAATATTAATTCAAATAAAAAATAGGATAAGTAAAATCATCTGCGTATGGTGAGGATTAAATTAGATTATAATGCTTATCAATCAATTCCAAACTCTTAATGCTTTTATTGAATTATTACGGAATTCAACTGTTCATCGAGAATTTTACTCGATAAATATACTGCCCTCCAAAAGTTAAGGGACAACCTTTATAATGCATTTAATTTGAAAATGAATGAACATGGAAACAAGAAATTTGGTGGAAATGTGCACTAAATACTTTATTGTTGAATGATACACATGGATTTGCACAAATTTAACAGATGCATACTTTACAACAAAAAAAAAGCAATCTTGAAGGAAAAATCCATCACTGGAAAAGTTGTGCATCACAAATTTTTGTGAAAAAATGTGCTATGGAAACATTACAAAAATGATTTTTAATAAAAAATGTGTCCCCTCCTAATTGCAATGCATTGGTGGCATCGATATTTCCTTGCTACCAATTATGTTATCTGATACCGAAATAAGAAACGAGGATCAAATATGGAATAACCCTTGTTCCAGCTCATGTAAGGACCTCGGAGTCAGACTTAAATTACCAACGTGTCTACCAAGGTAGTCCCAATCCAATCAAATTCTGATCCGAATATTGAGCTGGTTGTTTCATTCGTTCCAAATTATGATCCTGAAGATAATCCTCGCAAGCATATCTCAATGATTTCGTAAATTTTCATCCATCAGATGAGTTCATTACTATTGTGTATGTGTGAATATATTGATCTATGATCCCCCCACTATATGTCACTTCAGTCAAAATTTCTCCATGAATCACATACAGGTTAGTGTAAGTACCGAGAGAGCTCTCTACCCAAACCATAATTCCAACATCTCTGTAATTATGTCTTTCGACATTGTTTAATTTATTCCATCCGGTGCGTTGTTCCATCCAGCTTAGTAAACACCCTGATTCCCTCTTCAGGGTAAACTTGGACTTCTTTGTGAAGCGTACGTAAGTCCACGGCTGCCTGACGCAGGAAACGTGTGTGTTCCTTTTTCACAAAATAAAATGGCACGTCTCTGTCGATGCCTTGGAGAACACACATAACTATTTACTTTACATAGATGCTTGCATAGTGAAAGTATTTCTATACCATTGTAGCGAAGTCTCTTGTTCCTGATAAGAGAAAATGATCTGCAGCAACAAAAACATCGTAAAGCTTCTTCTCATTCAGCCTGAAAGAGCTAGAAAATTGTCTCCCACAGAGATGTTGTAACTTATTGACCTAGAACATGGCTTATAACTACAAAGTCTTTAAATACAGTTTGATACTACAGTCATTTGATCGCACAAGGAGCCAATTTGAGACTTTTCCATCCATCCTGATGCATTCTATCTAAATGAATCCAGTAAATAGTTTCTTCAAATTATCTCTAGACTCTCCTGGATAATGTTTACAAAATTACCAACAAATATTGAAGATCAACATCCATACAAATAACGTACACTCTAAGCTTCGTAAGTTTGATTTTTGTACATTTTCTCTAATTTCTGCTTAAATGTCCATTTCTTTAAAATAAATGACTATTGCTTTTTTTTCATAAAAGCTCTTTTAAAGTCCATGATTATCATTCACATAAACAATGAAATTTATTAACGCTGCTATTTCTTACACTCACTCCTTAAGAGATCTCCGGAACTATATATTATATATATATATATATATATTAGAGCTACAAACTTAAAAATTGACAGTTGTGTTTCTTTTGTTAAGAAATGTGCTAAGGACGGGTTTTGTAAAAATCAACTTCCGATGGGGTTACAAGAGCGTATAAGAAGATAAAAATTCCTCCTTTTTAGAAATTCAAGTCTGATTCATTTAAATAAAGAGGCGAAGGCAATAAGGTTGTTTCAGATTACAATCGAAAGTTGGATACTTTACTTATTTAAAAATATTATATAGTCGTACAACTTCATGAAATATCCAGCAAAACGAGTGGGAAAAGGCTTGTTCTTTCACATTAAGTTTCACCAACATACAGGGTGTCCCAGGATTATTGGAACAAATTTTATAGGAAAGTAGGGGACATCATAAAGATTCAGATTTACATAGCAACCCATAATCAGAAACATCTTCAGTTGGCGCTAGGTGGAGTTCTTCACAAGAACACTCGAAGAAAACAGACCTGTGTTACCGCAGAGGTGTTTGGGACATTTTACGCGAACACCGAGTTAGCAGATATGAACTTGATTTATGGATTGGCAGAAAGAAATTCATGAGCAGATGAAAGATTATATAGAGAAAGTTACCTTCATACAGATGCACAGGACCACCGGATGTTTAATTATTCCTCACATTTTGTGGGAATATGGATCATTAGGAGGTAAGAGGCATAGTGAGGGTGGGCCACAAGTGACTCGGACTCCCAGCATGGAGTGGAAAGTGTTGGAAACCATTCTAAGGAATCTGAGTACCAGAGTACAAACTGTCACTGCTGCCATAGGAAGATCTCGGAGTAGTGTTGATCGTGTTTTGCAGCGTGAAGGCTAACGCCCATACCATTTTCAATGAGCACCGCCACAGAAAATATAATATATTTGACTAATAAATATTTCAGATGATCTCAAAATTGTGTCTCTTCGGTTCTTGTACTTATCATAATACTTTCAAATGGCGTTTCTGTGTGATGTCCCCCTACCTCAACTTAAAGTTTATACCAATAATCCTGGGCCACCCAGTGTATCGAAAGACAAAATTCCTTAATTTCGCTAATTTTAGTTAAATAATAATATTGTATGGTACGCATAATCGTATGGTGTAATAATTTAAAGAACTAATTTATCCACGTATTGAGTTCCATCAACATATATGTGTATATGCATAAGATGTCGTGGTAAGCATAAAAAATCCTTTTAATACTAATATATATATATATATATATATATATATATATATATATATATATACAGTGGTGGCCAGAATTGTGGACACTTTTTTAAATTATTACGTTTTTCAAGTTTGTATGCTCATAGAAAATGTTACGTAGCTCGAAACGTAAAGTCTTTTGTATCATTTTAAAGAAAATTTAATTTTGAATTCAATACAAAAATTAAAATGTTAATATTTTCAACGTAAAAAAAGGTTATGATGCAATAAATATCGATATACATTAGATACTTATGATAGCAGTGAGTTTTAAGTGCTCAGTGGGGTAGCCTTTATTTTTTATTACAGGAAAGACTAAGTATTTATTGAAAGCATCGTTGACAAAACTAATATTTACAATAATTGTTTAGCACGTGAGCTATGAAGTCCAACTGCAGCGTTCCACCCACTGGCAGTCGGAGAAGAGAGTCTGCAGGATTCAAAGCTTGTACTTGCTGTAAATGGAAAAGTTGTAAACAAGTTTTGGCTAACACTACAAACGGTCTGAAAACTAACACTTATATGATAAACAACAGCTGTTGCACTTGACTCTAGTCTATCAGCTACAACGTTCTAAATGCTTTCTTCCAGGCTTGGACAGCGTACAGCTCTTCATCGACCAGCTTCAAGTCTGGTGACGTGAAATGAACGTTTTCCACGAAATTGACGATGTAACACATTCGTAAGGCAGCTCTGACGTTACCATTTGAAAACCGTACATGTAATGCATGTCTGCATTTTTGGCATACGTAAAGTCTCTCATCGTAGACGTCAGCACAATTGCGAATGGCTCTTTACTTCACTGAGATTCATTATGTTGAAAGGTGGATAGACATTTACTGCTCCCTACTGGCAACTCAGCCAACCAATAACAAAATTTCTCTTTTCTTTTATTTCCCCTGTTTAAGTCTCACCGCGTCACTTGTGGCCATACATTCCTATACAACAAATTATTGTTACAATGTCCTGTATCTAACTTTAAAGTATGTACCATGAATTTGGGACCACCCTGGAGAATGATAAAGACAGTGACCTTAGTAGCCGAACCCTTGGGTTTTGCTGAGTCTGTAGTTCAAGTCTTGGAGCCCCACTGAAGACCCACCGTGTAAAGGATCTGAAACTGTCGCCTTAAGATTACTTCTGTTTTCGTGGTGTGGAAGTTTGAAAATCTGGGTGCCAGATCAGATTCACCCACATTTAAAATTTGGTAGGTTCGTCGCCATTAGCCCTAGCGTAGCTTGTAAGTCTGACGTTAATAGAAAATCAATTCAAATAATAAAGAGAGGCAGAAAGAAAAACTGCATGAAATCAGAAGTACAAAAACTCTAACTAATATTAAAAATACTTTAGCCAACTTTCTTATACGATTCTAAAAACATTTTTGAGTCGTGAATGAAAATAAAGAACGCTGAATTTTTCTAAGAAAATTCGAAGCTTTTTCTTGGAAATGAGAGAAGTTCTACATAAATTAGTGCGATGAAAAAAAAACCCTTCTGAATATACACTGAACATTATGATGGATGGCCTTATGGTATCTAAACTAAGTTGTGGAAAAGAAATTGATATTTTTTCTCAGCGTCCTTTATTAATATTAAGAAATAATTTTTTCTTGGTTTTTCTATACATATACAAAAATTAGAAGAAAGGAATATTATTTACGAAATCTAAGTATTTATATGGAAGGAAATATATCTAAAAGTTATTTAATTGTACATAATATCCCCGCCCCCCCCTAAAAATTGATTCGGTAATTTTAATGGGCTTTTAATGTAACCTCATAATTTATTAACTTTAAAAATTACATATTTCCATTATTATATGAGAAATTTATGTCTTCTAGAACAAAAATACTAAGAATTTCCAAAAAATTTGCATATTTTTAATAAGAATTAAACTAGAGTACATATTTTTTATTTCAATTATTTATTTCAGTATTTTTCTCCATTTAGAAGGAGCATTGATATTGTTTTCAGCAACACAGTGCTAAAAGAAAATTTATTTTTCCCTCATTGAAAACAAAAATTGTGTAATAAAAAGCGCTTTACAGCCAAATATATATAATTTGATAAGCTAAATTAATTAGCATATTAATTATTTAATGTCCGTATTATGAGAAATATTTCAAATACATTCTAATGTATCTAGAAATTTAATATATTTTGCTCGAAATTCGTATAACTTCATTTTAATAGTTTATACAACTCAATCAAGTTAATTGAAATAGCAGCATTTAAAAAGTTTTTAATATTTTGTGAACATATAACATAGTACGTATCCTCAAAAATTTATCTTTTGACAAATAATCTGATTATACATCAATGCTGTCTCTTTTTTTACCTAAATAATTAAAATATATTTTGAATAAGTTAATTAACTTTTCCATTAAAATTAATTTAAGATTATTTTCGCAGACATTTTTCAATTGTAGAGATATCAAAAATCTAAAATTGAGAAGGAAAACCGTAAATTAAAATATAAGACCTTTAAATTAGAAGTTATAATACCTTTTTTAAATTACTTTAATGAACAATTTTCTTCGTAACTCAATATTCAGAAGCTTAAAGTTTATCAATTACTCTTTCAGCGTTATTTTTTATTTGAAATGAAAACATTTTATTGTATTCCGAAGAAATATGTAACAGAAATTGTCCAATTTCGTTCCACAACAGAGTAAGCAATTTCACCTCAAATAAATTTCACTTTCTCTAATCTTCAGTTTCGTTCAATATAAAACTCTCGATAATAAAGAATACTTTGAAAGGCGCTTGTTTGAACGCGTCCCTCGATTTAGGAAATTCTAATCAAAACACGCTTAGTAAATATTTATACCCAGTGTTCCCTACATAGTTATATTTATCGCCACTGCTTCTGATTTACTCCTCAGAAGCAAAGTTTGGAAATTAAGGACCTTACATTAGGGACATAGTAAGACCATGCATTAGTGAAGTCGTTTTGGAACTGCAATTCCTTACAGTACAGTTAATTAGCCTTGGTGGCAATTGTTTTAATCCTGCCAAACACCAGCTTGTGTTCATTGCAGTGAATCCTAATGACTAGGATCTGCATCTTAAGGATGTGTGGGGGCCCCTCTCCTCCACTTAGCAATGAATAGCTCGCGGCAGAAGATAAAGTTTGCAAATGGAATATTCATATTATATACATCGCTTGCTAAGCTAACGGAAAACTAAGGTTCTGAACAGCGTTGTTCAAACGAAATTATCCCGCGCTCCGCATTGTCAAGCTGGACACGTCACTAATTTTGCAGGGGTAGTGAAAAATTGCCATGCCCAGAGGCAGTGAGAAGGCTCTTTGAATTCGCATTGCGCATTTTGTCGTACACCATGGAATTCTGCTATTAATATTCTGTATATATACGAGGTAAGTTCACTTACATGTATCAAGTAGGGTAATTTCAACAACTTTCTACAATGAATTGGCTGTTCCAACGCATGTGTTATCTCATTCTTCATTTTTATTATGTTAGACTACACATTAACATGAATGTTCAAATTCCAGAATCCTACTTTATCAAGTTTAATATATCATATGATATATATAAAAATTCTTATGAAAATATTTTATTTGAATTAATGCTTCAATGACTTTCACCACAAAGTTTTAGATTAATGCGCCAGTGATAACATTATTCACACACACAAAACGTCATGTAATATATATTGCATTTATAATTTTACACAAAACAACTTTTTTCTTTACTTATTAATAGAATTTTCTTAAATAATTGCTTATTTCAAGGATTTAGAAAATTTTATACATTTTAAAGGTTCTTTATGAAGTTGAATTATGTACCAAAGAAAAATGTATTTTAAATTTAAGAAAGTGCTACAAATGTGTATTTAAAAAAAATCTATTTCTTAAAATGAAAAAAATATTGAAAAACATTTTCTAAATTGAAAAGACAGTAAAAAAGTTCTTAAAACTTTAAAATAATACGTAGAATTTCAATTCTAATTGTAATTGTATGATTTATCCTCGTATTTCATTTAAGTGACTATCACGTCAAAATATATTTCTTAATTTTTTTACAATTTAAAAGAAAGAACTCTTAAAAACTGAAAAGGGGAATAATAATTTATAATTAATGATTTTTAATTTTTCAGCAAATTCTTAAAATTATATAACACATTGAATCATATAAAATAAAACTTTTAGCTTAAAATATAGATATATCCTTATACATTTTGGAAAAACGATATGTAATACCAAAATATACTGATCCTCTTACAATTTTTTCTTCATAAAATAAATTAGCACCAATACAGTATCTGAAAAAGTTTATATATACTTCAAAATTTAATATATCGTGATTCACATTTTCTTCCTTTTAATTACACTAAAGCTACTCAACAGTTAGTAAGCGAAGTGTTTTCAATCAAGGTTTTTATGAAGTGTTTTGTCTCATACAACTCTAATTAGATTCAAGTTCCTAACTTTTGTTATATCTTCATGTACTACATTGCGACCGCAGTGGCTGACTTTGTTGAGTCGCGGGTTCGAAACCTAGTACCACCAAAGACCCACCGAGTACAGCGACTGAAACTCGTTAAATCTGCCGAGGCTCAAAGTCCTCCCATCGACATGGTGTGGTAGTTTGGAAACGGTGCTGGAAATTATGTGCCATCTACGCCGTTCGATATCGTGATTCAAAATTACGAGATCTATCAAAACCCTCATACTGCTTCACAATGCGAAGTAAACTGAAGCCAAATTATGTACAACAGTATAATTATGTCTTGATACATATTTTTATGTTATAAATAACTTCAAAAAAAGTGAATAATTTTTAGTTGTTAAAATTTATCATAATTTTTTTCTTGTAAATTATAGCTGTTACTTTTGATTTAAAACGTACGAATAAAATACATTTACTCTTACTTTAACATAGAATAAATGATTTGATAAATTGGTTTTGATGCTGCATTTTTAACAGGAGAGAAATAAATCAAGTTTTTCAAAGCAACTTTATTCAAAAACATGATGCTTAAATAATAGTGCATTGTTGAAATAAATTATAAGAAAATGATTCCTTCTGTGTTTTGCAGTATAAAGTAAATTTTAAAATGTTGTGTCGTACAAGTAATATTTGAAACACTAGAAGTGTTTGGATCTAAAAATCTTCTGTTCTCAAAATTGAGCGTAATCGAAACAGCATGTCACCCTTTGTGTGAAAACCCTTTTTTAACGCACAGTCTAACATTTTTAACACATAAAACAGACATTATCCTACAGTTTCATAATCCAGTTTTAATAAAATTTCAGTTTTTAATAAAAGATAATTACTTTAATTTTTAACAAAATATAAACTTTTTACATCACTTTTCTCTTTGAGGAAATGTGTTTTTATTGTATTAATACATCAGAATGAATATTCATTGTTCTACAATTTAGTTAAAATAAAAAAAACCTTATACATTAGTATTCAAAACAGAACCCTGAAAATTTTCATCAGTATATTTAAACTATTTTTTAGCCCATGGACCGTTAATTACCACTATTATGATATTTTTCTCTATTTCTAGCTAATTTATCAACTTATTTCCACTGTGCAAGTGTAATTTATTAATTAATTTTTTTTTTAAAAAATTCACTTTGTTACTTTTTGCAAATTATTCTATCGACAATGCTAAATAATGTTTTTGAACGCGAAATTCTTCAACGTATTCTATCATTACAAACTAACGAATATAATAAATGCTCTTAATTGACTGTGAAATGTTCAGCTATATTGTAGTCTATTAATTAACATTTTTTCGAAACGATTAAAATTATTTTAAACTGTCATTGTGATGTTGAGAATACTAGTTTTAATTTACTAAGGATTTCACAATGGCTCTACAACTAAAATCCCTTCGATATCTCACAATATTTATGCCAAAATTAAAATCGATAATTTCGAAATACAATTATGCAATTCACTGTACCATGGTTACTTTTCTTCCCACATGATTCGTATAAAATAAGTAAATTGTAAAAATTAAATTTACTTTAGCCGGAAGACAAATGGTTACATAATCATTACTATCAAAAAAGAGAAAGTATTAGTTATTTTCTAGGTGAATCTTTTTAAAAGAGAAAGGCAAAAGCCCAAAATGAAAGGAAGCCGTCCTAGGAACTGTGCAATGACATTGGTGGTTAAAACGTGTCCTTTTACCAATTCTTTATTTGCTCCCTCAACTTTTTTCCAAGTCAACTTCGGTAAGTGGAGTTCATACATCACTTTTAGGTCGATTCATTTTCAGTAAGACTACTTAAGCCATTAATTAAGGCTTTTTTCTTCTATTTTTAACTTTCCTGTCCCGGACGCTTCAGATAAAAGTATGGGTGCTAAAAATAAATTGGTTTCAATGATAGCGTAGGATTTATTTGAAGAAACAAAGTTAATTGGTTATGCCACGTTTTTGAACTAAAAAAAAATCCTGATTGAGTTTTATAATTGTACTGAAGTGAAAAACGCACTGCAATAATCTCCAAGTTAACTTCTACATCTAAATTATAGTAAAATAATAACATAAAATAAATCATATGTAGTTTTTCTTCTTTCAATTTTCCAATTTTTGGCTCAATTCCAAAACTTATAACTGAATCAATCGAAATAAAATGTAATGCGCAATACTTCCTTTCTACTAACAAATATTTTTCAAAAAATGATTTCTGTAATGTTATATTGAAGTTGGTGTTGCAGTAGTAAAGTAGATAATTCACTCACTTTTGTAAATAAGTTTATTTACTTTGCTGTTTAGTAGCGACAAAAGAATCCACATGTAAGTTTTATTTATTTTTCTTTACGTAAAGCCTTTTCAATACCTATTTTAATGTTAAAGTTTGAACAATTTAGCGTCATTTCAATTATTTTAAGACACACTTCAAAAAAATTTTCTCATGAAAAAAAATTGATACAACACCACAATTTAAAGTACACAGTTTTATTTCTAAAATTATAAGAATAATATAAAAATATAAAATTCAAAATCTGGTGGTAGGCTGTGAAAGTTTCTGAAATCTTGCATTTCAACGTAGTCTGCTTCTTTAATGACGTAATAATTATCGTCACTAAAGAAACAATAATATTCCTAACTCAAACTCACAGAAAAAATTATGTCTTTGCTTACAAATAAAATCAGCTGTTTTGTGACTGATTGCTTCACGATAGTTTAAAAGGTATTGAAGGAATAGGGGTATTTTAATAGCAATCTCCGAAATCAAAAGGTAGAGCTGAATAATAAGATAGTAGTGAAGTTTTATGAGTTTGAGAAATTTTTATATTAAATATAAATAACAAATGAAAAAATAATTTTATGGAATTGAAATCAATATGTATAAAGCTTCAATAGTTCAAATAATTATTAATATTTTTTAAATTTAATAATCAGTGAAGATTCCTTATATATCATTTATTTTTGTTTTCCTCGAATTTTAAAAAAGTGCGCGAACACACAAATGTTGTTCTTCACCCAAATTCTTTTGATGTCACTGTAGTAAAATTAATACCTAAAATAACTTTATATCTGTTTTTTGTAAGAATTAAATTACAAAAAATATGAAAAAAATTTACTAAACTTGGTTTAATAATCCGAAATCTTACGACAAAAGTCAAATAATTATCAATTTCTCTCTGCCACATTCATTATATATATATATATATATCTGTGTGTGTGTGTGAGTGAGTGAATTACTTTTAATGTTAATAACCTCATTCGCAGAAATGTATTATACCAGTTTTATTTAAAATATAACGTATCATGCTTCTCATTTTAATGGTGATTTGATATTCAAGTATTCGTCCTCTGCACTTACCAACAAACAAAGAAACGCATCGTAAGGCGAAAGTGCAAAAATATCTCCAGTTCCCAATTGCTTATCCAATTTTAACACAACGTCTAATTCCGGTGTGTTCTTTCGGTTAGTATAATGGATATGCTAATTTTTCTTCGTGTAGGAAGCATAACTTTTTTTTCCCTGCACCCTATCAGAAAATCTTCTGTTTTTATTTGAACTTCAGTTCTCAAGTACCTGGTGGAAGAAATTTCATGGCCTTCTTCATATTAAGTGTACCTTCTCACGGTGATTGAACTAATGGGTTTTAATGCATTTTTGTTGATACTCGTTTGCGTTAATGGGGAAACCGTGTAGACACCAGCTTTTCAACTTAGCTCAAATACTTTAGGTCCACAACGGGAAAGATGGGAATGTTGTCCTGTTCAGAAAAGGGAGAGCGTTAAGATGGTTTCGCCAGCAGTTTAGATCTTTTCTTTCGAGTACTTCGTTTAGTTTAAAATCATCGCATTATACGGATCAATAAATATTCAAGTGATTAGAGAAAGTGGTTTGCGAGCATTTTAGAAAAGAGATATATTGTTTCGTGTGTGGTGAAGGCTGATGAAGTCGGTACGTGGATGCTTTCTGCAGATACTTAAAATTCTTGCATAATTTACCTGAAAGGAGGGACGTGCTATCGTACGATAGAGCGAAACAAAAGGAGAGGGAGTAATTTCCTGCAAAAATTTTATTTTAGGTATATAAAACTTTGCCATATTTCTACAAAGAAGGTTTATCAACTGTATGTGTGATGACCTTCGGAGCACTTTTTTTAAGATATATAAATTTTCAACGAAATAAACACATTTTTTTATTTGAAATGGGGCATAAAGCTAAGAATTCAAGTACAATTTCAGCAAAATTAAAAATAATTTTGGATATATTGGTAATTTTGAGTGAAATTTTAGGGAAAAATTGCAGTTACGGTAAACCTTGTATTGAAAATTCTAATTAATATATTCGAATAATGTTTGTGCAGTACATAAATATTATCTATCTACTGTTAGAGCTATAATATTTGTAATACTTTTGAAATTTTTTGAAATATGTCCTTTCTTTTTTATGCAAGAAATCAATTTTTTACAAAAAAACTAATGTTATTTTCTCACAAAAAGTACAATAAAATACATAATATATACTCAGAGATTAGATCATAGTCTATACTGGAGATAAAACTAAATAAAAAAATTTCTTAAAATTTCAATTCAATATCTTAAAGAGAAATCCTGTAGTGAACTTTACCATAAACAAAAAAATTGAAAAAACATAGTTCTTAGAAAATGCATTTAAAGATTTTAATACAGTATAAAAAATTTTCTATTAATTGTATATTTTTTAAACTCACCGTATTAGTAGATCAAGATCTCTTTAGCTTCATGTTTAACTAATTTGGATTTCTTTTAACCTTTTGTTGTTTTCTGGAAAGTTTTATAGACTATAACAATTGTCGTTTTTAATGAAGTTTTGATGAAAAATTGCAGCTACACGAAATTATAATAAATGTATTCAAATAATATATATACAGTGTGTGAATAACATCTTTATATGTGTTAGTAATTAAAAGTACTAGTAT
Organism: Trichonephila clavata; assembly: GCA_019973975.1. NCBI lineage: Eukaryota > Metazoa > Arthropoda > Arachnida > Araneae > Nephilidae > Trichonephila > Trichonephila clavata. The sequence goes on along the minus strand of BMAO01038364.1, from coordinate 171,198 downwards.
ACCTTTGAAAGTTTTTTAAATATGCCAAGTTTTATGTAAATACACGATTTTTTAAAAAATAATTATTTTTTCTTCATAAAAAAGTAATAAAGTACGTAAATATATACATAGAGATTAGATTTTCATTTAAACACAGATATAACTAAATAAAACATGTTCCGAAAATTTAAATTCAATATCTTAAAATATTTTGTGTAGGGATCTACATCCGATTTTGTAAACTCCTTTTCCGGTTTACTAATTATGCTATAACTTTGCTTCTAAATATCGTAGAAATAAAAATGAAGTATTTTTGGAATCTTCAGTTTATGGGCTGTAAAATAAAAGTATAAAAAAAATTAAAATTTTCAACAAAATGTCGAATTTTAGGTAGTTTTGGGTACCTTAAGAATTTGACGAATGAATAAAGATTAGGTAGTTTTCTCTGAACTTAATAATTCTTCTCAACTACATATGCATGGAAAAAATACAAGATACATCTAAAAAGATGAAAGAATGAATAAAAACAAATTACAAAAATACAAAACAACATATTAAATATTTAAAAGCAAAAATAATAATATAACTTAACAAAAATTGAAAAAAAACCAGAGAATCCAAAGTAATTTTCGACTTAGCACCGGAAAATTGTATATCGAATGTTTTAGTACTGAATATATATATATTTGTGGTTTGCGTGTGTTTGTGTGTGTGCGTGAATAAAAGAAAATAAAGGCATTTTAACAAAGTAGTTTTAGTAAAGAAAAAATTTTATTTAATAACGATGCATTAATATTTTATCAGTTATTACCACAATCATTTGCTTCATGGTTACGATACACACCCCTTCATTTACTAATAAAATTATTAATGTATTTCTTATGAGTTTCTTAAAGGCATAATACACGAAAGTTTAAAATGAATATCTACTTGCTGTCTATTAGTATCAAAAATGAATTAAATATTTTGATAAAAGAGCTCAAAGAGAAAGTTCAACGTGAAAAATTCAAGATGGCAAATGAAAATAATAATTTAAGTCCAATAATAATAAATGAAATATGTAAATTTTCTGTCTGAAAATTTGCAAAGCTGAGGATTATTAAATTTAATAAAAACTTCATCTATACATATAAATATTTAACCATTCAATAAAATTTGAATTAGCTGTAAATGCAAACCGCTTATTGTGTACATGAAATTTCTTACAAATAAAATATTTCTTAAATACAGCAATAGTTCTAAACTATGTTCACACACATATCTACTAAATACAGTAAAATCCGAAGTATGAGCACCATCGTATAAAACGCATCTATACTTTCAAGCTGTAATACCTAATTTTTAAAGATATTCGCCGTTTAATGCACACCTGTTTTTTTACGAGGGAACCCGAAATGGCACGTGTGCAATACTTTTATGTTTTAAAATAATTTATCCAGGTATTATTCCAAGCTTTAGAAAAGAATGGTATACATCTATAACTACACCCCTTTAAGTTCAAAAGGAATGATATTCCATTTAAATAAACAGCATTTCGATATATGTAGAAGACTAATTTTTTTTCTATATTCATCTTTTTTTTTATTTTTAAAGCTCTCATTTTTATACAGGATGTTTAACGTGCACCTGTAAATACAATCTTATTTTTTGTGTTAAAAGTGCGCATTATACGCCGGATTTTACGGTAGTTGGTGTTCCATAAAATTTCATTTATATACAATATACTTTATATACTTCATGTATAAATTTCTCAAACTTTTCAAGTTATGCTTTAAGTGACAGTGTAAATGAGAAATTGTGTATTGGATTTCAAAGAAAAATAAATTACCTACTTATAACATCCCATTTATTGCTAGCTCATTTGCATGTAATTACATCATCCCTCGTTAATATTAAAAATCGTGATGTGTTTAGATGTCGTCATTTTTGAAGAAAATCTAATTAATTTGGAACTATAATTCTTTATTCCAATTTAAGCTCCTGAATGTTGGGAATTAAATTCAACTAACAACTATTTAAGACTAAATTAAGAAAAATTAAACTATATGTTTTCCACATTAAGCTTTATAATATTATTATTAACTTTATAATATAATAATATGGCACTTAGTAATTTTTCATTTTAGTCTGTTGCAAATTTCTAAAATATATCTGAAATTTTAATTCTTTCCATATCGCATCATACAAATAGAACCTCTGTAACTTCATCATGGTTAATTTTATTTTCTCATTTTTATTTTCCTTTGAAATGCTTCATCCGAATCATAATAAAACTTAATTATATTAACATTATTTTCATGAAATTAAACCAACATATAAATGTGCATTTAGGGAATGTGTCTAAATGCTTGATAATTTTTAAGCATTTTAAAGAAAGTAAAAAATTAAAATATTCACACACATCAACAGAATATATGTAAGTAAGAAAAGAAGATGATTTATACATATTCAGCATTATTATAGATCTCACTCTTTGAAGCATGCGAAATTTATACAGCTAATTTGAAGCTTAACAATTTCTACATATTTTGTTTTTCACGATAGTCATATATGTCTCCTATTAGTAGACGCAGAATCTTTTTTAAAAATATAAAATGAATAGCCGGTCTACACGCAATAAGTCCCAAATAAGGCGGGGGATATTTACGTCAACAAAAAGGCCTTCGCTATGGTTTCCTGCCACGCAAAGGCTCGTTAATGACCTGTGATCAATTGTCCACGGTTTCGCTACACGTAATAATTAACTTTGCACTTATTACATCGTGATTAACATGGAATCCATAATAAGTATGACATTAACTACCAACTGTGTCATCAAATTAACGGGTGTCTGTTTGCGTCGGGTTAAAGAATCACTTGGCGCCGATGTGTCATAACTTGAGATGGAAGTCGTGATTTATACGCCACTCTGGCGTCCTCCTATTCAGCAACATTCCTACAGTGATTGTCGCTACAACCCTCTATTTAAAATGATGGCACATTGATTTTTAAAGAAAAAATGTGTCCGATTGCCTCGCAGTTTACTGAGGAACATCACTGACAATGGTTCATGTTCTCTCAGCCCATTCACGGTCTTATATAGTAGCACCGTGAGTTCTATATTACAGCTTGTGTTTGATCAATGGCCAGCAGCTGGCTGGGGGTGAGCATTAAGCAAGTAAGCTCTGTGTTGGAAGGGGGGCAGAGTTTTAGAAACTTGGTTGCTGCGCTCGCCAGTCACCGGGCGGGGGTACGGAGGAAATTGAAACAAGGGATTGAGTAATTGAAAGAAGACAAAGTGAAAGCGGGGCATTGCAGCTGAATGAAGCGTAATGCTACATTCGGTCATTAATCTTCAGTTTGCCGCCCCCTTGCTCTTTTGTTCAAACGTCGCTTCAATTTGAAAGGAAGTTTTCTTAAAAGGTGCTAGAGAGGTGAGAGCTCTAGTATATTTCGCGTACCGTTTTATTAGAGGTGGTCGTTTACCACTCGGCTTTGCAGCAAGCTGTTCCTCGCACACCCTTGTCAGATGTCAGATAAATACTGTTGCTGATATTTCAAAATGCGTATTGTTTTAAAAAAAGAAACTGTTGCCGGTAGACAGAAAAAAAGTTCAATAGATTTCGGAATAAAAAGAGTCACCCACTGTTCCATTAGATCGCTAAACTTGCTGGTTGAAATGTAATTTAATAAAAGGTTCTATACATATATATATAAAAAAACAATAAAAAATGTGTATGAAAATTTCGTATGTAGAAATTATTTTTATAAATTTACAATGAAAATAAATTTTAAAAAACTTAGATTTAAATTAAAGATATTTCTAATTTAGTATTGAAACAACCAAGAAGAGAAAGAGAGAAATATTTAACTTTGGCTACATCTCATCTACATTATTCCGAATTTTAATAACAGGAAAATTCTACAAAACGAGCGTCATAGAACCTATATTCACAGAAAAGAATATCCCATTTATAGAAAAGCAACACCTCATAGCCTACCTACAAGATTAAAATACAGTAAAGATATTATTTGAAAATTCAGAAAATATACGAACACACACACGCAAAAAAATTAGGAGTGATATTTTAAATTTATACTGATTTATTTAATCTTGTTTTTAATAAAAAAAAAGTGTTGTAGCCACGGTTGCCGTGTGGTAATAGTAATGAGCTTGTGTCAAGGGGTTGACGAGTCGAGGGTTCAAAACTTAATGCCACTGAAGGCCTACCGTATACTGATGCATGTTAAGACTCAAGGTCTTTCTGGTGGTGAAAGTTCGGAGAGAGGGGAGAAGGTGCCAGTTCAGGTGTCGTCCTCGTCATTTGACCAGGGTTCAAAACTACAAGGTCAAATAGCCCTATAGTTATTTTACAGCGTGACGTACGTCAAATCAAATAATAAATTTTGCCTTCAATTTTTTGTTGTTGTTGTTATTATTATCATTATTATGGGACAAATTATATTAATAAATTTTTACTATTTATATGGGATAGAAAGAGTATTTTTTATTCACTGGGGGGGGGGGGGTAACTGACATAAAACAAAATTATTTCAGTATGGCTATGTTATTAATAGCTAAATTAATAATATAAATATATACTTCATGTAATTTGGAAAGGTTCATTCTACTGAAAAGAGAGAGTTATAAATTGTCAGGAAATATTGTGTGTGGTAGTTGTAATAGATCAACTTTATCAACATGCTATTTCAAAATTGTGACAGAACACATAGCTATTATTTTTAATTGGTTCGATTAAGCATTAAAAAATTACAAAGACAAATAAAGTCTTGATTTCAATTGTTCATAATATTTTTTGAAACATTTTTTTCTGCTTTTATATGTATGAAATATAAAGAATATGGTATTTCTCAAATAAATCATGTAATTGCTCTTAAGAGTTATATGATACTTATCGAGAGTTACAGAAATTATATATAAAGCATTAGATTATGGTTTTTTTTTAGCTGAACTTACCTTTAATATTTTCTGAAGAACTGATTCACTATATTCTAATAATTAACAAATAACTAATTAAATTATTAATGAAGGAATTAAACAGTAATTAAAATATTAATGAATTAACTAATCAATAATTAAAATTATTAATAATTTAACTAATAAATGATTAAAATTATTAAAAAAATTAAACAGTATCAAATTAATATTATTAATATTTTAACTAGTAACTTATTAAAATTATTAATGAATTAATTAATAAATAATAATAAGCCCATTGGCTGAGTGGTAGTGCATCGCGCTTTCACACCACAGGTCCGAGATTCAAACCTCAGGATCGGCACGATCGACTAAGCCTATCATCCGTTCAGTGGGTCAATAAATAAGAACCAAGTTTGCTCAGGAACTTAACATTGGGGTTTCGTGTCAGACTGACTACCTGATCGAAGCATCTGCTCTTGCATCTCAGGGCTCAAGGTCATGTATACTGATATGGGCACAGTAGGCCTTGGCCCTCATGGGCTGTTGCGCACTGAGTTAAGATAATAAATATTAATATTTATTAGCATTTTCTAATAAATTAGTCTCATTGAAATGACTACTATATAGCTTTCTATTTAGTTTTGTAAATTAAAAAACAGCAAAAAGATTTATCACAATCAATTCTTTGACCATAACAACTCAAATATTCCTATTATCAGCGTTAAAATATTTAAAGAAAGTTTTATGAATTTATTTTGATAATTTATAAAACAAATATATATAAATATATATATAATATATATATATATATATATATATAATAATAATAATAATATAGATATATATAATATAATATATATATATATATATATAGATATATATATATATAGATAAATAGATAATATAGATATATATAGATATATATATATAGATATATATATATATATATAGATATATATATATATATATATATATATAATATATATATATATAATATAAATATATATATATATATATAAATATATATATTAGTTTTAAAGAATTATAAGAACTGTTTTATTTATTTTTCCTGGATTACGTTTAAAGGTATTTTAAATAAAAATAATGTCAAAAGAGAGAGAGAGAGAGCACTATACATCCTCCTACTTCCTCTCCCACATTCACTCTTTTAAAGTGATTAAACCAAGCGAATTCATTCAATGTCACGTATAAATATTTCGTCTGATGTGTGCACTTAAGACTTTCTGACAAACGAACTCACCAAATTATATTTATCGCTTGTTGTGCGGAACACTCTGCATCGTTCCTGTAACTTTATTTTATGGGATGATAGTATTAAAAAAATTTTAAATGTCAAGCGAATCAATAAAAGGGAATGAGATTTTTATGATATATATATATATATATGTGTGTGTGTGTAATATATACACTGGTTTCCAAAAGTAAAGTATAATTGATAATTATGTGAATAAAGAAGGAATTGTAAATCAGAATGGTGGGAAACGTGATATGCGAGTGTAAAATGGTTATAAAATAAGGAAGCAAATCAAAAGAATGATAATAATTAATTTTATTATCCAAAGTAGCAGTTTGAAAAAAAACTGAGCATTGCAATGATTCACACTTTAAAGAAAAAATGAAAGAAAACATTAAATAAAATACTGATGCTGCAGTTTAATAAGGCGTGTGGTCACCTCTGACAGCCAGGTACGCTGCACAGCGATTCATCATACTTGCTGTGAGATGATGAATGAGTTGTGGGCTCAAACGGTTCCAAGCTTCTCGGAGAGCTCTCTTCAGTTCTGTAACGGAACTTGGTGGAAGCGAAAGGGCTGCAATTTGTCTCCCGAGCATATCCCATACATGCTCGATAGGATTTAAATCAGGGGAGTTCGCAGGCCACGACATGCGCTAGATGTTTTCCTTTTCAAGGAAGTCATCAATCAGCCCCGCTCGGTGACATGGCGCATTATCATCCATGAATGTGAAGTCAGGACCGACAGCACCTCGAAACAAGCGAACATATGGCTCAAGAACTCCCTCTTTGTATCTTTGAGCAGTCACAGACACCGTGTCAAAGAAATGGAGGTATGTGCGGCCGTCCATCATGATGCCTCCTTATACCATTACTGCCCTTGATGGAAAATGATGTATTTACGTTATGTTTCTTGGTTCAAAACGTGTTCCACTTTCTCTCCATATCCTTACCCGCCGAGAATCACTACTCAGATTAAACTGGGACTCCTCACTGTACATCACATTGGCCCACTCTCCCACACTCCAATGTTGATATTTCAAACTCCAGTTCAAACGAGCGCGTTTATGCGCAGACGTGAAGGGAATGCAAACTGCTGGGCCTCTGGCATACAGGCCAGCATGATTGAGTCTCCTGTAAACGGTTTGTCTCGAAATTCGTTTTCCTGTGGCGACTGTGAGAGCCGAACCCAGTGCTCCGGCAGTACTGCCTCTCTGACGTCGCGCACTTATTACCAGATATCGGTCTTGGCGAGGGGTTGTGACTCTTGGTCGACCTGATACTGGTTGTCGGGTAACATCTCCCGTTCTTTGAAACATCCTGCCACAGTCTTGAGATCACAGACTGGTCCACATTCAGAATTCGAGACACTTCGGTTTGTGATCGTGAGGATTCCAGCATTCCAACGATTCTTCATTTCGTAAACATGTCCAATTGGCGTCTTTGTGCCATCATTCACCTTGTTTGATGGTTAACAACGTTCCTTCGCACAGCAGTTGCACGAAACTTGTCTGAAATGCCAAGACTGCGTGAATCGGTTTATCCGCGTTCCTACATGCGCCGGTGTTTCGCGCAGGACGTAGTCGACTGAAAAGTTTTGCATAAACCTAATGTTTCTCCTTCACCCCATTAATATCCGCAAGAAATTTGGAATCATTTTATGAATATTTACTCCATGTTTTTTGCATATTACGATTTATGCTTAACTTTTGGGCACCAGTGTATATATATATATATAACACACCACTCAATAAATCTCAGGCCTACCTAACAAAGCAACAACTTTTCTGCAAATTTGAACTTTATTTATCAAGGTACTCCCCTTCAAGAGTGATACATGCAGCCCCGTGCTATTCTAATTTTTTAATACATTTTTCGTAGAACGATTTGTCTTTGTTCTCAAAATAGGCTTTTATTTCGGTATTCACTTCTTCATTTGTACCAAACCTCTTTCCCTGCAGCATTCTTTTAAGATCAACAAACAGCCAGTAGTCACTAAGGGCCAGATCTGGACTGTACGGTGGGTGGGAAAGTAATTTGAAGTGCAATTCGATCAATTTGACCATCGTTTTCAATGACTTGTGCCACGGAGCATTGTCTTGGAGAAACAGTACTTTTTCTTTTGCATTTGAGGACGTTTTTTTCTTTATTTTTCCATTCAGTTTATCCATTAACGCCTTGTAATATTCAGTATTAGTTCTTTAGCTTTTCTCGAGGTAGTCAAAAAACAAAATCAAATGAGCATCCCAAAATACGGACACCATAACCTTGCTAACTGACGTTTGAGTTTTTGGTCGCTTTGGACGCCTTTCACTGGCTTCTGTCCACTCAGCTGAAGATCCTTTTCATTCAAGCGTGTAGTAATGTATCCATGTTTCATCCGCTGTCATATATCTACGTCAAAAATCCTGTTTATTTTGCTTAAATAACTCCAAACAAAGCTCTGAATCGTTGATACGTTGTTGTTTTTGATCAACTTTGAGAAAATGCGGCACCCACTTTGAACACAGCTTTCTCATTAACAAACGATCATGCAAAATAGCAAATGAACTGCCTTCTGATACCTTTAAATTCTCTGCTATCTCACGCAACTTCAATTTATGATCGGCTAAAACGATTTCATGCACTTTTTTGATGATTTCTGGAACAACTGCAGAATTTGGGTGACCTGAACGTTCAACGTCGTTTGTGTCTGTACGACCCGTTTTAAGTCAGCATACCATCTTTTAACAGTAGTTTTCGATGAAGAGATTCCGGAGAACATTTATCAAGCCATTGTTTTGCTTGAACAGTGTTTTTCCTCATCATAAAGCAATGTTTGATTATCACACGAAATATATTCTTTTTCATCTATGGTTTCCAAAACAGTTTCCGCTGTTGCCACAAAAAAACACTGTAACTTTATAACTAAACATGATATTTTCTGGAAATTTTGACATGTGCCGTTTGAAAGTTATTACTACTAGGTTAGAAAAGTTAGAAGGTAGCGCCATCTATGTGTTACGCCCGGGACTTATTGAGTGATGTGTTACACATATATATACAGGTATTAGAGAAAATAATACAAACACCTGAGGAAAAATGAATTTTTTTTATTAATGAGGGGATGGACCACCTTTGGCCTGAGCTTACAGCTTTCATTCGATGACAAGTAAAGGAGACCGTGAGATTGATTAATAATAGTCTTGAAGAAGGTTCATCGGAATTCGCACCAATTCCTCGTGCAGGGCCGTCTCGGTTTCAGATAGTGTGCGTGGAGGAGAAAACCCGTTGTTATCTAAAAAACCCACAAACACTCAAAGATGTTCAAATCAGGTGATCGGGAACACCACGTTAGATTACTTTCTCATGATGCTCATTTAGCCATGTTTGAACAGAGTGAAATGTGTGAACAGGGGGATTATCATCTTGGAACACAAGACGTTCTCCCGGAGAGTCTGAAGCATAGAATGAAGATGATTTGCGAGAATTCTTCGATAATGGTCACTGGTGGTCATTCCTCTCAAGACAATGAGAGAACCCAATTAACGAAAAGATATTGCACCTCACAGACCCCCCTCTATTTTCACGGTTTGAACCAAGCAGTTAACATGAAATGCTTTTGCCGGTTTTTACCAGGTAAGCACAAGTACGGGGGTTTTGAATAATGGAAATGATGATTCATCAGACCAGATGACTTGATCTTATTGCAGTTATGTCCAATTCAGGTGGTCTCGGAACCATTGCAATCTCTTCATAGCATTTACAGCCGAAACTGACGGTTTTAGAATAGCTACTATGCAATGAATTTTTGCAGCATGCAACTCCCGTTGAATATTTTTCATGGATACGGGGCTCTGAAGGTGGGTATTCATCTCTATATATATTCATATATAGAATAATAAAATAAAATAAAATAATAAGAGACAAAATTGTACTTCCCACAAGACTAAAAAAGAAAGAAATTGGATTCTAAGAAATATATCTATAAAATAAATGGTGCAAAAAGAATATAGTACTAAAATTTATTAAAGTAGACAAAACAAGAAATAGATGAGTAGAGCTATTAAAATTAAAAATACCAAAAGAGTTTTTGGACTAAAATGGAGACATAATTTCTAAGCTGTCATTGAATTAGGCCAGCGAATTATATGTATATATGTACTATACTGTTCTAATTAGTTGGGACAAATGGAAAAAGTGATTTTTTTCTAAAACTTTAGCTTTTCATCATTACATACCTTAAATAAACTGAAAAACCTGTATATTAGTACGAAGTAAGTTATTCTTTAGCAGAAATGACTTTTTCAACCCGTCTTAACATTGACTTCACAAGAGTAGCACACATGATCTTCATTTCATCATCTTGGAAACACACTAGTATAGCCCTTTTTATCATTTACTCTGCTGTCGTGCAATTCATCTTAGCGAAACGATTCTTGAGAATATATGCCAACAATTTTAAATATACTTTTTAAGTCTGGGGAATTTTCAAGCCAATCGAGCACTTTTATTTTGTTTTCTGCGCAAGAGTTTGGATTAATTTCGAATTGTGACAAGGGACCAAGTCATGTTGAAATGTTCCATCAAAAGTTTCCATGAATGGAACAATTCTACTGCGTAATATTTCTATGTATTTGGCATAATTGATCGTGCTTTTATGAAGAACTAAGCTCCCAGTGCCATTTGTTTTGAAAAAAATCCCAAGCACTGCTTTAGAAGAATGTTTTACTGTCTGTGGATATAACCCCAGGTATATAACAGAGTTTCACCTTCACTTCGTCTAACTGCTCTTAATTTGTATCTCTGTACAAATAAATGTGTTTCATCTTTGAAAATTACCTTCTTCCAATCTTTAACTGTACACGATTAGTATTTTTTGGTCCATGCTAAACGTTTTACCATCATTTTCTGAAAATAATTTTTTTTCTCTGTCTTGTTGCCTTACGACCAACTTCCAGAAGCCTTTTGTGTACACAATTGAGGTACTCTCACTTCAACACCATTACCCAAAAAATCTTCTCGAAGGTCTGTGTGCTTGTCTTTCTTGGATTTATTTTAATATTTCTTATTAGAATTTTATCAGATCTTGGAGTAATTTTCTGCTAGCGCGTAACATTTTCCTTTTCTTTTTGGAGAGAATGTTCCGGAACCTGAAATGTTCTTAAAATTCTTCAAATACAATACCAACTGCCGTAGCTAGATTTATTCAAAGTGTGTAAATAAGGAACGATTATTTTAGAACGCTTCCTAGAAGTAATATCCATCTGTGACCGAGCAAAGGTAACTCGTGTTACATGGAATGCAAAGTTAAAATCACCAGCTATCGCACTGTATTGGATAATATTTCACAAGACTTTGACCTTCAGTATGTGTTTTCAGTTCCAAGGTGTTTTTTTTAAAATTTGATCCGGGATATTAATGAATATAACAATTGCACATTCTTAGTTCTTTCATGAGATTTAGACATTTTAAAGTTCTTGATTTAATATGCTCTGGAGTAGATTTACCGTTTGGAGTTTGCTAGATTCTGTTTTGTATATGTTTGGAACCTGTTTTATTTCAGTCAGCATGTCAGAAGGAGTGAAATATATATATATATATATATATATATGAAATAGACGTGGCCGTTGAGAGGTATTTCTTAATATAATTACTATTTTTTACGATTTATGTTGCATATTAGTATTATTGAGGAGGCAGTCTTGAATTTAGCTATTCTTGTTTATTGTACACTGAACATGAAGACACACAGATAGACGGAATCACAAAGAAACATACACACGCAACACAAACACAAACCAGGCTACAGCCGGCTACATGTTGAAGCAGACAAATACAGAAGAGCGAGCTGTCTCCAGGAATCTCAGTCTTTATAGGCGGCTCAAATCACATGATCTGAGTGGATAGCTAGATGTAGTTTAGAATACTCTCGCAAAGCAGCTGGCTAATTTATTACTAAGATGTGGGTTCTGAAGGGATGGACCAGATAATTAAAAGATATTTAAAAGGATTATATTACTCGGAATTATTACATTTATATATACAGGGTGTCCCAAAAAATGTATACACATTTTAGCAGCTGATAGACTTAGAGAGCACTAGAGAGGACTTTGAACAGGAAGAACTTTATTTCCAGCAAGATGGGGCACCTCCACACTACCATCGGGATGTTAGATCCTTTCTTGATGGGATCTTGCCAAACAGTTGGATTGGACGGAGATATTTTGTAGAATAAAAGTATCAGTTGTTCAGTTGTTCAATTGAGGGCAGTATCAGTTGTTCAAGTATTAGTTCAGTTGTATCAGTATCAAAAAGTATCAGTTGTTCAATTGAGGGCAACCATTGAACATGAATGTACGAATATCCCAAGGGAAATATTCCATCAGGTGTGCTATTCCATCGCTTCGCGTTGTCAGCAGTGTCTGGAGCAGAACGAACATCAGTTTGAGAACATGCGATAACAAGACAATAGAAAGATATTTGTAAAATCTTTTACATGTTGAAAATTATTCGAATTATAATAAACCCCAAATTTACAATTATTTAAAGTGTGTATACATTTTTGGGACACCCTGTATATATATATATATATATATATATATATATAAGTGAGATTGAGATTTCTCTCTCTAAATTGATGATCGAATTAAATAGTGAAATAGAGGAAAATAATGTTTCGAGTATAGGCTGTAAAAAATCTTGTTTATTAAAATAGTTTATAATGTTGATTATGAAGCAGGCAATTTAAGTTCGAATTCTGAGCAATATTTTAAAATTTAAAATAAGCTTCAAATTTTTTAAATATTACTAACTCCTTCTCGTCTTTTTTCGAGCTAAGCTCGGGCAGGTGAAATGTACGATCCTGGCTCATCCCGAGTGTAGCTCGGACACTGTAAAAATCTACACACTGAGCAATTGGTATTTTTTCGAATTATTTCACGTATGCTTTCTATGGTTTCGAATAATTGTAAAGTACCATTTGGTGGAATTTTCTGTAAAAATAAGGACGTCCTTCTGTTGAGCTCCTCTCTTCACGCTTGTCTGAAAGACACTTTGTAAACTACATTCCCCCAACACAGAAGAACACTAATTCAACACGACAGTGTATTATTTGCTGCTCAAAGCGAAACATTAAAGGTAAGAAAAGAATCAAGATTCTACTCTCCAGATTGTGATGTTGGGTTATGTGCAGTACCGTATTTTCGAATTTATCGTACTTAATCAAATTTTGATTAAAAAATTCATTATCATTTATATAATTGTAAAGGTTGCCAAAAAATCGTTATTCAAGACAAAAGCTAAGTATTCTGAGCTTTGTATTTATATCTCATGTGAATTGACTCCAAAGTCCAATGATTTCTGCCATATAGAAAGCCAACTTTACAGGTAAATTACTCAATTATTTAAATAGATTTTTTTACAATGATTTTTAGGAAATTTTGTATGCGAATGATGCTATTACGTTTTAAGAGATATGTATGTATGAAAGTAAACTTTAAAAATTGGCATTGTTTAAACCATATCCAGAACTAAAATGAGCCTGAAAAGGAGCTAAGTAAATTTTCTCCATTTATTTTATATTTTTAATTTTTTTTTTATTTTGACATTTTATTTGGGGATATTCTTGACATTTTTTGAAATTATATATATATATATATATAATATATATATATAAAATTTTTCTTTTAAAACAATGAAAGAATGTTCTTTAGAGTTCGCAATTTTTTGAATATTATGAACAATTTTATTACACTATTTTCAGATATTAACAATGATTATAAACTATGAATTTCGGCGTAATTTATTACAGAAATGAGTTTATATGAATTTTTAAATGAAGATATGCTTAACAGGGAAAATCCCATGTGTACGTGCATTCTCGGAGCGGGGTTGGGCAAGCCTGGGGGAGCTCTTCTTTTTCTTTTCGCTGGTCTTGAACGAATTAAATATATATTGATTGAAGTTTTAATGATTTTTTTTTCATAAAATATTAAAAACTATTAATTAACTTGCAACTCTAAGAGTGAAATGTTTGCTTGAAATACTAAATGACATATATTGTGCTTCTCATTTCCAAATTGATTGTTACTAAACAAACGTGTGTTTTAAAGGAATTAAATTTGGTTCTTTTAAAAAAATAACGGAGATTTAGTTTATTTGAAGCCATTGTAGTAGCTCAGTCAAAGCATATTAATAATTTTCGAATTTAAATATCTTCAGTAATTTACATACGTTGACAGTCAATTTGAAGAAAAAAATATTACGATTCAAACTTTGAACATTTGGAAAAAATATTTATTCAATAAAGCTTTATACAAACCTCTATTATAAGTTCTTTCGAAAAGTAACTCAGAGTTGTAAAATGTATAACTTACACACATGTAAGCAACAGTAGTAAATTAGCAAAAATAAAACAAAGTGTCATATTATGTAATATAATCAAAATAAAGTACAGGATAAGAAATATAGCATAAAACTATCAGATATTAGGCTATTTCTTAAGAATCAGCCAATCTATTGGGGCGTCAAATAACTTGGTGCATTCTAACAGAATGAGCATATTGGAAGATATCAACATACATTAAGTTGATTGATTAGATTAAGATTAGGATAGTATTCTGCTCATTATAAATATATTTCTAGAACATAATCCTTTATCAGAATATTTGTGGGACGAACTTCTTAAGCTATCTTTTTAAATGATATTTATTTCGATACATGAAGACAAGACGATTCTAGCTATTGTCTCTACAGTAAATATTTTTTTTGATCCAATATGAATTATATATGTTAAAAAAACATCTTTTTAAAGTGTTCTGTTGAAAGAAATATATTAGATACTGAAAAACTATGATCCTTTTCTTTAAATTTACTTTTGTGTTATTTTTTTTACCTTGAAAAAAAATGTATTTAAATTAATTTACAGTATAAACTTACTTTAAATTTTATATTGACGATTAAACGTATAGTTATTAACTGAAAATATAATTGTTTATTAGAAAATTATATTTAACTTAAAAAGTTTCTTTTTAAACTATTGTGGTACAAAACTGAACTCAAATTATTATTTTATATTGTATAATTTTATAAAAATATAGCATAATCTATTCTGATCTTTAAGATTAGGTAAACTTCTTAGAAGAGATTTGGCGAGCATTCAATTGTAATGATTGCATTCTTATACATTTCTTTTTGATAGAAGCAGAAAATACACATCGAATATAAATCAACATGACGATTCTATTTGATCATCCAGACGGTCAGAAATATCAGATAGCTTATCCTTATTGGAATGTAGAAAATTGATACCCTATTTTGTTCACGTTTCTACAGACTTTTGATGTTCGACAGATTTGCATTCAATCAATTCAATGTAGTATCTATTCTTTCAGATGCCGCGTTCTTTTTCGACACTATATAACGTACTGCTATTGCGTAAGACTTTCTTCAGACATTTTAGAACACTTCTGATCAGAAAACAGTTTCTTAAGTATCTACGCGGAAGCAGGAATCTTAAGAAAATTCCGTTCATTTGAAAAAAGTTAACGGAACACGAAGCGATAAATATTTGCAGGCAACTTAATTTTGTAAAAAAACGGGGGGGGGGAGGTGAATAAAAATTGAGACGGAAAAGTGATATTTGAAAATTTTTTCATATGCATTTTTAAGCTTCTATATTTCTATCAGTAGAGAGTGACAACGGCCTGATTAAGTTACGTATACCTTTATTAAGGGAAATTATTTACAAGGGAAGGCTAAAAGTTAATAAAAGGTAACTAAATCATCGTCAAAATTTACTTCATGAATTTCACGAAATGTCTATCTCGTCCACTTCGTCACCTCATTCTTTCGTCTTCTGTCTCGACTGCCGCGCTATCGTCCCATTCCTGTCCTTTTTCGCTCTATGTTTCTATTGGTCCATGGTTCCCGCGTTATTCTCGAACCACCTTATCAGTTAGGTCATGCTCTCTTGGCATTACGTCAGTTGAGAATCTAGGGAGGATACGACAACGGGCATCTCCATTCCTACATATCTAATGCAAAAAATTTGACAAGATACAAACTGAACACAAAAAACACACAGATACAGTTCTTTCAAGCATATTAAATGTTTTCCTACTTCTTTACCATAAAAAGAATTTGAGCGTGCACGAAGACAATTGTGCCCAAATTCTACTACTTTATTTACTGAAACGTTTACTCCAGCCTGGTGATTAATTTAATAACTTAAGAAATTGTAAGTGCAACGGTTCGACGCTTAACAATAAAAATGATGTTTGGGTGTTGTCTAGAGAAATTTATAATTACATTAATGGTACATTAGCTGTATGACCTTGCATCCTCTTGGAGGAGAAAATTGCAGATCATAATTAAATGCCTTTGTGACAATATCGAAAGATCACAGTAGCATACTCCATCAATTGTACACCAGTTTTGAAGAAAATTGACTTACGTTAGATCTGGCGACCCCCCCCCCCCAACCAGCCATTACAGGAATCGTTACTGCCTATAATCATGAACCGTGGATAGATTCTTACGAAGTTATTCTGCAATGTCGCTTATGAAAATTCCACCTTTTCTTAGCTCTTATACACGATCTCGTTGAAACACAGGGAACTGCTGATAATGGCTGCTTCAGCCTCTTAAGGACACTCCTTGACTAACATCAACTCACTATGTCATATTTAAAGTAAACCTTATTCGCATGCTAGTGAAGCTATCAGTGACACATGTATGCCCTAGCACGAATTAAAATTAAAGTCTTCTTTCAGATGTATAAACATGGCTACGAAATTTCGTTTATCTAGCACAACGTTTTGGTTTTGTAATTTTTATTTCCCATATATATAAACTCACACATATATTATATAGATAGTATCATACTTATATCAGCCATTACCACCCTCTTCATAACGTTGTATGACTACATACTTTTTTAACTATTGATTTTCAAGTTCCTGTCTTAAAGTGAGTCGGTAACCTATACCGAATATGTTAAATTGATCTTTTTTATGTACCTTTTTCTCAGAAACAGTCAAACATAAAGATTTCAAATTTTGTCTGTATATTTTAATTAGACTTTTATATTTATCCTGAAGCGAGATTTTTCAAATATACTGCTTAGTTTCTTCAAAATCAAACCTTTACTGAGCATCATTATAAATTTATTAGAAATTGTCCTTTTATGTTACGATATTTGGTCTCTAGTCAAATATTTTGAAAATATCTCAAAAAGTTCACTTCAGTATATGTAGTCAAATATCAGTAATATGCAGTAAAAGTAGCAGGTACATCATACAATAGATTTTGAGAAAAAGGTATATGAACTTTTAAAGCAACATTTTCAGAAAATGATTACATTTTTAATATAAAATATCAAATCATCACAAAAATTATGAATTACAACATGCATTTGCAATATTTTATTAAACGTTAGCTTCTTATCAATTTATTTTAAGACATTCTGTTTCCTATTTTACTTAAATTGCCCAGAAAGTATATACATAGTCTTTTTCAGTTTTTCTCTAGCAAGATATTTTGTAGTATTTAAATCATTTTCCTCTAATTCTTTATCAATCTTTGAAGAATTCTCAGCTTTGATTCATTAGCCACATTAAAATTGATCATAAAGCATCACAAATATAATGTGAAAATGTATCAATATGGTTTTGGTATGAATTTGAGATTACATTTGGAAATACATGATTGTACAACATTTCGAAAAACTTCATTAGGGTTTTGTATGCTCGCATGCAAACTCTTCTAAGAATATCAGAATTCAAAATTTTATCTTAACTGGTCAAAAGATTTCTGAAACAGTTAAAATAAAAATGTTTTTATGTTTGAAAGCTTGAAATTTTTGTATTTTTATGTATATAACAAGCTTCTTTCAATGGCAATAAACATCACATTTTATGTATCATCCTGTACCTTTTTCTCAGAAACTATTAAACATAAAGATTCAAGATTTTGACTGTATATTAATTAGAAATTTATATTTATACTAAAGTGATATTTTTAAATATATTAATTAATTTTTTCAAAGACAAACTTTCACCGAGCATCACTTTGAATTTATTGAAAATTGCCATTTTCTGTTATGATATCTGCTTTATTGCTAAATGTTTTAAGAATATTTCAAAAACATTACTTCAGTATACTCAATTGCATATAAGAAATATAGAGTACATGCATACAGTAAATTTACATAATTTTAAAAATATAAATTTTAGAAAACAGTAATTTTTATGCAAAATCTTACCTCATCAAAAAAAAAGTTGTGCCCTATAGTTTATGCAAGGCAATGAAGGTTGAAGGGTTCTTAGTTCCCCTTCACTTACTATTGATCTACTGGGAAATACCAAATTCCTCTTACTATTATTTTGATGAAAAGGTTGGGTTTACAATATATTGAGGGTATTTTAACATCTATCATCTATCCAGTATCAATCTGGGTGTAATAAGTGTACCATTCAGAGGCATTTAATCTCATTACTTCCACGTCTCCTCTACATGCAATACCAAAATTTTTATTATTTTCATTGACGCAAATAGCTTCCTACACATTTTGAACAGAGCTCGTATGAACAAGTGTTTTGCACTATTTAAAACTATAAGCGTCTTCTTGGACTAAGGATAAAATTTCAAATTAGAGACCTTTTACAATACACCGCAAAACATTCACCCACGTTTTATATTTTAAATCATTGAAATAACATGTTTTCATAAAATTTAAAAAATTCGCTCCAAAAGTAGACAAACAAAATAGCAGCTAAACTTGCATTTTTTTCAGTTAATCTACAGTTAAATGTGTATGATTAAATGAAAAAATGTAGAGGTTTTACAACTGATTCCCACATTTAAAAGGACAATATTTGCACTTTTATCTGTCAAAGGGGGTGTGGCACAACAGCTGGTTATTTTTTAAAAGTATTATGACATACTTCTAATTCATAAAATAGCAAATATGTTATATCACTGAAAAGGTCATGAATTGGAGATTTTTGAAATATTAAGAGCTCAAAATCGATAATCTGAAGATTTTTAGCCAACAGACTTCTCTTCTGAAACCTTTTTTTTCTATAGCATGTGCCCTAGTATCAGAATTATTACATAAAAACATCGTAAAAAATCATTAATAAAAAGGAATTATGCCACGTGAATTGTTCTTAAAGGGATTAAAACAGTCTCAGCTGTATTGAACACAGAGTAGCGCACATCAATTTTTTTCAAGGGAAGGGTCCATGGTCGAAAGTCAAACAACTCGTATCATACCTTAAGACAACACCAACAGATTTTTCTCATTTTGTTGATTTTGTTAACAAAAAATAGTAACAAATGAATTAATAATTAGCATTAATTAATAAAATAAATTGTTAATTACAAGTACTTAATTAAATTTTACGTTACATATATGTAGGATTTTCATTAATCGAAAAAAATCAAGGGCTTTGGGGGTGGCTCCGGACCCCTAAGACACCCCCTTGTGTGCGCCACTGATTGAATATAATATCTAAAAGTGAGCATCGTACGTAAACACATACATACACACTTATATATATATATACTAGCCGTACACGCTCACTTCATCGGGAATTTTATAATGTTGTTTGACTATATATTTTTTTAAGTAAACTAAATCCCAGCAGTAAGCTTCAATTGAACTGAATTGCATTCTCGTAGCCCATGCCTGTTAATTAAAAAAAAGAATTTTTAAACCGGAAGTATATTTATCATTTACACTCAAGTACACCTCTACTTGAGGTCGGTTACCGTAAGACGCATTTTCGGTAAACCTCTAATAAAAAAAGAAACATGTTTGCAAAATGTCAAATATCGAAGTCTAATAATTCAAAAACGGGATTTTTTTGTCTACAACGCCTTGCAACTCCCCTTGAGAGTCAATTACCACTAAACCCGGTTGTATAGAATCTTTACTCAACAATGTTGCCAAATCTCAAGTTTGTAGGTCTAATAGTTGAGAAACAGAATTTGTGTGTATGACACCCCCATCCCCCCATAATGGTGGATTTTCTCAAAATCAGTTCTAAGCGGAACTCTACTCAACGAAAGAAACTTGCGTGCAAGATTTCAAGGCTATAGGTCTTATAGTACCGGAGATTTCATGGTGAATGAATGAGTCGTTTTTCTCTTTTGTAAGTTTAGATATATGCATATTAAATCCCATTGCCGTACAGATATAAAGCATTTTTCCATTTCCCAAACGTTGTACTACTTTTCTGCCAGTATGAACACTTCCATCCTCCCCGTAGTTAATGAAATGTAAAATAACATGCTGAATCGGGGGGGGGGATTACAAAAATATGCCTTTATTTAACGACACTTGCATTATTTTACAAGTATATGTCCTATTCAACATTTAAAAACCTTTTACGTAATGACAATAGCTCGCTTCACTCTCTTTTTGCCAATGTACCTTCTCTTCATCCAATCCATCAATTTCATCGGGGCTCGAGAGACGATTCGAGATTTCTTCTAGTAGCGACTTGCAAAGGGATTACCCCATCTCAGAACTAGTTTCCTTCTCAAATAGCACCATGAAAAGGGTGAAAGCGAAGCTTTGTACGAAAATAAATGAAGCTTTGAGCCTAGCTTGCCATGGCAGTGATTCATCCCACCCTACCTTGTATCAGTGGCAAAAGAAAAGAAAAATGTGGTAAGAACAATGTCTTTGGCATAGTCAATTCAACTAGCTTTTGCCGTTAATTTTTCAGCTGTGCAAAAAGGAGGGGGTAAAAAGGTGGAACGAAAATGAATAGTTTTTTAACGCTGCTGCGGTGATAATTCATTTATATTTGTTTTTCCCTAGGTAATTTGCCCAGTATGTCCAGTTTTAAAGAGTTTCCTTCTTACTAGAAACATTTTTAAAAATTTCAGAAAAAGTAGTTTTAGAGGAGATTGAACATTTATAATACAGTAATAAGTGTAGTTTTATTAGGAATTGATTCTGAATTTTTAAATTAGAAAATTAGCAAGAGCTAGCTACATTTTTAAATACATTAAATTACATTCTGTGTTAGTGAAATGCAACATCAAGAAAAAGTAACCAGAAAAGATTCAAATTCCAGAACAGCCGTAGCTCTCATAGTTACACAAAAAATGGGTATTACGCAGCAGCTCAGCTCTCGTATTTTATAAAAGAAGACACCGGAACGTTGAAATACTCATGCCACTTCGTTAGCGGGAGAAAGCAGCCTATGGATATGTTTATTATTTTGGAAATCGAATCGTAGCACAGATACAAGGTTGTTGTCAATGGTAGGCAGCTTCAGTAGATAAAATAGTGCACTGGATTTTACATGATCCGACTAAGAACACAGCAGGTTAGTCCGTCCATCGTAGTACAATACACAACTTCTTTCACACGCCCACAGTGCCCGATTTCTGTAGAAAAGATGATTGAAGAAGAGAGCTCCCAACGGTCACGTATACAGAGAAGTTTTTACATATGGATTCAAAACATTGTTGTTAACACAAGCGTTGAAGTCTTCACAGTCCATTTTTGTCAACCCCTTCAAGCCCGGCGAAAAGAGAAAGAAACGTTTCCCCAGGCCCGCACGTTCCGAGAGTATACGTATGCATGGGAGGGCAAATTTCACTGATAACCCCAATTTTATTTAAAAATTCATATAAAATCTTTAATGCAATTACATACGCTAAAATTAACAACTTACTATCATTGATAATATCAGAATATACAATATAAAAATGTTCGCTATATTTAAAAAAAATTGCGAATTTTAATGAAAATGTGTGTGTGTTTTCATTTTAATAAAAAAATGTACTATTTGCACTCTTTCCGCCATTATTATTAAAATAAAATATATAGATGCAAAACTCACAAAATACTATCTGGCAAATACCAAAGAATAAATTTACTCTGACATAGACTTGTTTAGGCTTGAACTGATACAAATCTTTTAAATAAACAGCTAATGTATCTTTTTTTTTTATTTTTAATTAATACTTATAGCTTTCTTAGTATCACATTAGTATTATGTTTTCTGTTCTTATAGTTATGACAGCTTTGGTTGCTATAACTGCGAAAAAGAAGAGTTTGTTCTTACTGAATTAAAAATGAATCAGTAAGAACAAGTGATTATTCTTCGTTAAAAATGAGTCATCACGTTTGTTTTACGAATATTTGTTTTTTAAACCTTTTGCAGAATAAGCACTATTGTTGTAATACTGAACCAAATAAAATAAACAAAAATAAAATAAATAATGAAACTATTACTATGAATGACTGATGCCGATATACTAATAAGCTTTCAACTTAGTCAAAATATATAAACAGAAATCCAGAACGCAATAATTACGAACCTTTAAATGCCCGATTCGAAAGAGTTAAACATATGCAGTTGTTTACATTCATAAATATTCCGGATCTAATTTTTAAAAAAAACTCGAAGCCGGAAGCACATGTTGAAGTTCAAAGTTTTGTGAAACACTTTTCGAAAAATGAAAAAAAACAAACTTTAACTGCCATCTAGTGCCTTGTAAAAATTAATATGAAAACGTTTTAAACTCAAATCACACCAGTTAGATCATGGGCCTCAGAGCAAGGAAAGTGCTATCACATATATGGTTCCTTAGGCCCTGGAGGATGAAAAGCGTGAACACATATGCTGGGTGCTACATTACTCATTGATTGGACGCCAATGACTTGTTCCAACAGCACTTGGCAAGAAGTGTATCAATGACCAAATGTGCCTTATACGGTAATTTGCAATGGTTTCGAGATAGACCGATGTGCATGACTTAATAACGTAGATTCTTGTTCTTTAAAAAGTCTTGCTTTTGTTTCAACAAAAATATTCACCACGTTCGAGTTCGAGTCTAATCCGCGACTATAACTGTAGGATCAACAAGTGGTAAAGTGGTATCATAAATTGAAGATCCATCTCCTATGATAATTTTTCACCACTAGTCAGAGATAAACCACATCACATAGGCGATAAAAGCACAACCATTTCTTCAGAGAATACTAGTAATAATATGATAACGGCTGAACACCTCATACGGTACACATCAGGCAATAGGCATTGTAATGTACAAAGGTATTTATTTCACTAAGTAAAGATATCGCTTCATCTTTCACACACCTAC
This sequence comes from Trichonephila clavata, assembly GCA_019973975.1. Lineage (NCBI taxonomy): Eukaryota > Metazoa > Arthropoda > Arachnida > Araneae > Nephilidae > Trichonephila > Trichonephila clavata. Next base: position 147,931 of record BMAO01038364.1, on the reverse strand, counting down.
TTCCTTTTTGAATGTGACTGATTGTTATTTGCGCTCATTGAGCCATAATGTTCGGAGGAGGAACAGTAGCAAATGACCGAGAACAAATGATTTTTCATCCTTTAGAGCACAATTCGTACAATCAGTGATTCTACTCAAATACATTTGCAGCTAGTACTGTTGCTCGTGGTATATCTACAACCTATTAATTCGGTGTTGTAGCTCATTTTATTGTTGTGTGATGTTGAAATAAACATCATTTATCGCGCTCGATAGTGTCTTTTTTTATTTATTGATGTCCATCTCTTTCTACTCACATGTACGTGGTGTTACATTTTCAGTGTTGCTCAGGGCATACATAGCCTTTGAGTATTATTTTTTTTTTAAAACAAAATATTTTCAATTTTTGAAAAAGATAGAAGAAAACATTTTTTGAATCCCATAATCATTTATCTATGTGTGAGAGAAATTATTCCTTTTAATGTTTCTTTGGGATTGCAGAAAATGCGGGGGAAAAAAGGCTTTCAGAAAGAATGAAGAAAGAAAATTTTCAAATAATATTTAATCCGAGACGGATTTTTTTTTCACTTAACAAATTTTTTTTGAGCATTTTAACTGTTTTATTTAATATATTTTAATCAAAATTAGCCATTATATGTCTTGGTGAATTCTCCTCCTTCTTGTTTGGAGGAGTCCTTATACTAAATATAATAATATTTAATTATGTTTAGAATATTATTTCACATAAGAAACATTGAAAAAGGAGTCATACTGAAGTATTAAATTAGATATGGAATTTATCTAATTTTTTTATTTACATACAAAAATAACACAAAAATAGCATCAATAACTTGAAAATTATTTATATGTGGTATTATGTTACATATATTAAAAAAATTCAAGAACTGCAGAAATATGTGTGTAAACTAATTATTTAAATTTTAGAGGGGTTAACTGTGAAATATTTAGAGTATTTTAATGCTTTTATTAGGTAAGTTTAGACGCTACAAAATAATTAAAAACAGCTATATATATATATATATATATATATATATATATATACTTTATCATTTTCATTATTTTATAACTTTAATAAATTTTCTATTTCATTACAAAAAAATTAACTGGCTATATAAATTCATGTGTGTATCCATAAAAGTAAAACCTCTGCATTCTGAATAATTTAATAACTTAAGAATAAGAAAAGCAAATGCTCGATTTACATCTAAATAATTCTCGTTTTTTAATATTAACATTATCCAAATTAAATCTATAAGACAGTCCAAATGGTGGTTGGTGAAATTCTTTTTTCAGAAGTTGTAATATTAATTCCCTACATCAATCTGTTCTTTCAAATGCATCCCAGAACCTTTTTATGCACTAAATATTTAGATTACTTCATCTCTTGTTCAATTAGATAAACAACTTTGGGAAATGAAAATCGGGTCGTTGAAGAAAATAGAAAGTTTTAAGCAGATTAAAATCAATTTAGAAATAAGATTAAGATAACTAAAAAAGGAGAGTAAATTTTTACATTGAGACGACATTCTTTTGAATAAAATTTTTGCTAGATAAATATCGAAAAACTGTTAACTGAAAATCTATTTATTTTTCGTTTTTTTTTATTTAAACCAGTTATTTTGCCATGTAGTAAAAGAAAAGAAAAAATTATTCAGTATAAATTGTTTCCTTAAGCGTTTAGTATGATAATTCATTCATAATCATTATTTTAATTTACTCTTTCTATTTGTTACTTCACTTGATTAATTACTTTTTACTAAACCTTATTCAAATTATATGTCAATTAATGGTGTTTTGTTATTAATCTAACAGTTTATTTTGTTTCTTCTTTGTATAACTCTCTATAAACAATTTAATTAACTACTTGAAAGAAAAAGTATCAAGACTTAATTAAGATTTATTGAAAAAATTATGGTAAGTTATATGACAATATTCAAATAAAATTTAAGCATTTATTTCCTATTATATTAGAAATCTTTTAATTATAATTCCCGTAATGAAATACTTTTCGTTAAATTTCTACCTTTTTCTCTTCAGTATGAATATAACTTCGTTTATAATATCGAAATTTACACCTTCAGTAATTGCCATATACATTTTTTTTATTTTAATGAGAATTCGAAAAACTTTATTTGAAGCTGATAATAATTTAAATTACATTTATATCTTCTGCAAATGTGTATAAATGTTTTAAAAGTATGGAGATATTTTTTCCACACACAAGTAGCTTTCTCTCCTTTTAAGGCAGTTTTTTGTTTTTGTTTTTTCGCATTTAAAGCAAAATTTCTCTTTATGTATTTTAAAATATATTTAACAAATTATGTGATGTTGAATATAATTTGTTTATATTATTCGAATCAAAATATTTAAAAAACACAATATAATGTTTAACGATATAAGAAACACAGTATAACATGATATGTCTGTTTCTCTTTCACACTGCCAGCCATTAACAGAATGAAAGTAGGGATGATACAAGTGTCAAATTCACGTTAAAAATGGATGCTGGGATATGCAAATGAATAGCATTCAAGTATAATTAAACGAAGCAGAAAGGAGAACTAGCATCTCTAACTTTTCATAAATTTAAAACAATGCAGCGCTTTTCTCATTTAGAAATCGCCTTCCAGTGGTGGTTGTGAAAAGATAATGTTATTTCACGTTAAAGAAGAGAGGAACAGCTACCAGAATGTGTCATAATTCGGTACTGGAAGGATCGTAACTTATCGGGACTGAGGTTAAACGCTCCGCAATATTGTTACCCGTTATAGGTGGAATCCAACAATGACCAGGCGAATAAAGAATGAATGGGTTCACAAGGGTCCTACTGAATGCCAAATAGATTCTCAACAGTCTCCTGCTTCTAACATCCCAGAAAACAGACGAATTGCAAGGTTTGCATTCCACGTTCCTTCAGCGACATCAGAAGTATTCCCACGATAAGAGTGACAACGTCTAGAGCAGCATGAACTATTTTCACTTTATTTATTATTAGCTTATACCCGCGGCTTCACTCGCGCTGATGTCTTTAAATAGCTGTCGAAGTCATAATTATAAGAAAGGAAATAAATGTATTTTTTATTGCTTGTCTGGAACCATTGAAATTTAAATATTCCAAAATTTAAGCTTAGTTTAAAAAAATGTAGGAAAACATACTTACTATAAAAATTAACAACAAAATTTCACAGAATAACTTAAACTATTAATAATTTGAAAAGTTGAAAGTATATGCGTTTAATAAATAATTCCTGTTTAAAAGAGCTCAAAACAGAATATTACTCTAGATTGCTACTGTATACTATCTTCCATATTCTCCTGTCAGGTGTAAATATTGGAAGATTTCGGCTTTGGAGAAACGCGAACAGGATGCATATAGTTACAAATGGAAAAAGCATGGTTTTTTCAAATGCATCCCTTCCAACTGCAATGTTTGCCCTGGCGCTTTGTTAATAGTAAGAGCATAACTGAGGTTGCTTGGATATTGAATTCGTTTGAATTGAAACAGTAGGTCAGTTGGGATAATTGGAATTCGAGATATGATAACACTTTCCCCTTTCCTGACACCTATTAAAATAGTGGCACTAAGAATATTCTGCATCAATTTTGTGATCCGAAGCGACGTTCTATTACATAGTCGAGGAGCATCGATATTTTGCATTAGCATAACTGGTATATTTACTTTTAATTGAAGTTGATGTGAGCGTATACACGAATGTTCAAGCGAATTTAAGAACTCCGTGGGATATGAAGTACTTTATGTTCTGTATCCATGATTATATATCCATTGATAAATATTCCTTAATTTCCTCCCACACGTCTAAAATTTCAGTGTTGATTTTATTGACTGTCATTTTAGGCGCCAATATTGATCTTGCACACAACCACTGGTCATAATTTAAATGTTGTTGCAAGCCCGGGTAAACTTGAGCAATAAGATCTACATCATTTTCTTCTACATTACAAAATTCTATGGAAAGTTAAATACAAGCTTCAGCATATCTGCGTCCAAACATCCATCACCGATTTTGAATAGCGTTTTTGCATAGTATCCCAAATCTAAGTCATTTTGAAGATTCATCCTCATATTTGTTTTCAGACTAAATTTTTCAGCTTTCGTCCTTAAGCTTGATGATTTAATACAGGCTTTGAGGGCCATGAAATTCATTATGGCATCGGGCTATATTGTACGCCTGTCATTATCCGTGGCTTTGAGCACCATGCAGGTGACAGTATGATTTGGCTCAATACCACCCCAATTTTGAGGGAAAACAGCCTGGGAGAGGTCAGGGGCCTCCCACCTCTCTTCCCCTTCCACCAACCTCACGAGAGGAATTGCGGCTCGACGGCTATTTAGAGTACCCCCATGCCGCGAAGGCACTATACATTTACAAACATCCATGTCTTCTCCGGGATTCGAGCCCAGGCCCTACGGCATAGCAGTCAGCGTCGTTAACCACTATACCGGATGGGAAACCATCCAGTATAGTGGTTTCTTATTTTTTTTAGTGGTTATAGTGGTTACTTTTTGTAAAGATGTTAAATTACACTATGTTTCAGTTATTTGTTACAAATGTGAGAAAAATTTTATAAAATTTCCCTTATATGCATAATCTTGCACCAATTTGGCGGAGTTAAGCAGTTCCGTAGGAATCCGGGGATAAAATAAACCCTACGTTACTCGTTGATAATAAAGCTTTCCATTGGTGAAAGAATTTTTTCAATCGGTTCAGTGGATTAGGCATAAAAGCATAACAAACAAACAAACTGAGATTCACATTTATATAATATTATTGGGATTAGGATAACTATTGTTTAAATGTGACTAAAAAATGTAAATAAAAAAAAAAGAAAGGATTAACACTAACCGTAAAACTTATCAATTTTTTGTTTCTTGCATTGCTTTTTGTTTATGAAGCCCTAATTTATCATTTTAAAAAGTGCATCCGAAACAGCCGATGCCCTACTTAACTGAACAGTGAGATAACTATCATAAAAAAAATATGGCACGTGTCAGCTTATTATCATGTGCGCGTAACACTATTATGTCTCGTGAAGAGCATCGGTCGCCAGTAACCAAAACAATGACTTCATTAGCTCAGCTTGGCGTTCAATTTGGCGTTCATCTTGGCATTCAATTTCACGTTCACCCGTATAGTTTCCGTTCCCGTAAGAGTACGGGAATAAAATATAGCCTACGTTACTCCCCGATAATGTAGCTTTCCATAGGTGAAAGAATTTTTAAAATCGGTTTAGTGGTTTAGGCATGAAAGCGTAACAAACAAACAAACTTACATTCACATTTATAATATTATTAGGATTGCTGTCTTCCTTCACATCGCTGCATAAAGAGCGAGGACATCTTTGCACACTTCAATATAACTGGAATGAAAAATGGCATCACGTTGTCTCATCAGACGAGTCACTGATCTGCTTGCAGAATCCTGATGTATGTTTCCGAAATTTGTTGCTCCAATTGAAACTCATATAGTTTTCTTGCATTCGTTATCGTGCTAGGGGTTCTGCACCTGACTTGATGGTATGGGTAGCTGTTGAGTACACTACACGAACACGTCTTGTTCGTGTTGCTATAATCTGAACAAAAACGTTACTTTAAATACTGCGTCCTATTTACTAGGCTTCGGAAAAGTAATCTTTGAACAAGATATCGCAAGATCGCATGTTGCTTTTGTGTCCTGTCTCGACTCGGAGGGTCTTCGTCTGTTTTCCTGGCCAATTTTTCTTCATAACTCTCACCCATTTAAAACATCTGATCATGGGCTGCTGAGGGACTGTACCAGCTTTGCTGTGTAGCCATTACGATTGACAAATTTTGTCATAGATTTGAAGTGGCATGGAATAATTTACCCGTATCTGTCAATCAAGCTCATTACTCCTCGATGTCTAACTAGGTTAAATTTGTTTTAACTAGCAGAAATGGCAACTGCGTGTGCTAATTGCAAATCTTGTGTAATCCAAAATTGTCTACAAATATAATCCTGTTTTTCCCTTACTATGTTGTATAAGTACAATAAGTATATTTTTGTTACTTGCTTTCCTTCCTGGAACTACAATTGTAACGGCTAGTAATATTTTACATAATTCTATACACTGAATTTGTTTTCCATAACCAAAGATTTATTGTTCTATGCACTTCATTCATTTTTAATACCCTAGATTTGTTTGTTTGTTTTTGTATTAAAACGTATGTTTGTTTTTATATACATTTACAAAAAAAAGTTTTTTTGTTTAAGTAACAATTACAAAAAAAAAATCAGTTTATTTAAATGTTCTATAAATTTTACAAACGTAACTTTTGACGTATATGAATTATACTTTATTGTTTAGACATTAAAAAAGAAAATATCTTAGTATATTTAAAATATTTTATTTCTGACATATGTCACAAATGGTTCTCATCTCAGTGATGTTTCATGCATTTTAGAATAAATATTAAACATCTTTGTGTATTTTATCTCAAGCACAAACTCGCTTTTTTTTTATCTCAGATAACAATAACTTTTAAGTTAAATATATTCAAATAGTACAAAAATAAATTATATTGAAATGATTTTAGTTTCTACTTACTATACATTGCAAATGGTATGCACACAGAAAGGGAGCCGAAATCATTTTACGTAAATTAAATAGTTTGATTCCTGCATATGTGTCAGATTTTTCTCTCCTCTCAACTGTCTTTTATTTGTTTTACAATACACATCACACTTCTTTACATTTTATCCGAAATGTCAAAATCGCTTTCTTAGTTCAATTGACAATACTTACACATACAGAGAGCGATAATTAAATAAATCGGTGAAGTAAAAAGTCGATTTCTATTTTTCTATTTTTTCTGCGTGAATGGCAAGGCATTTCTGCTACAAAATAACACAATGCGCTTCTAATATCATCTATTCTGACAGCTGAAGCCGTTAAGGATTATGGAAACGTCGCATTTTGAAGCTTTATTGAAAGAACACAATTTAATATTTTCAATTATGGAAAGAAAATAGTTAAACATGATGTTATAAAGACCAAAAAGGTGAAGGAAAAAATTATTCATTCGAATGTTTGCGATTTTATTATTGAGTATATAAAGAAAGGAAACATTTGTTAAAATTAATGCTTCTGAGATTGTTCCAAATAGAAGAGAAAATTTGTGTTTTTTTTTCCCGTTCTGTTTTTGCTGAGTTGTGTTTTATAGAAATAATTAGAGTACGTGATTGGAGACATGAAATACGAGAACAGAGATTTTTTTTCATGAATGTGCTTTTGTTTTTAATATCCAGAAAAATGTAATTAATCTTTTTAATTAAGAAAGGAATTGAATTTCTTAGAAATATCTTAAATGTGTTCTGTAAATAAAGTTTTTAGCTAATTGGTTTCATTGTTTTGTTGCAGGGGATATGGATTTCTGAAATTAGTTGTAAAAAATTTATAAAGTTTTAATTCATATCTGACTATTTTGCATATATAATTACATTACTCTGAGCACACTTTTTAAAAGATGTGTATTTTAATACGTATGTTACTTGCTATACGAAAGAATGTCTATTACAGTGCTTAGTTTTTTAGTTACGTTGTTGTTGTTGCTTATGCCACCTGATCGGCAGTAACGTCAGATAAAGGTCCACGAAATTCATCGCGGCTAAGGGCTAGAATTTTACGCCTGCCGTTAGCCTAAGCTTTGAGCCCCCAAAGAAGGTGACAGTGCGATTTTGCTCACGCAACACGGTAGATAGTGACACCTTTCGGACTCACAGATTTAATGAGCACGTTCTCCGTTCTCTACTCGGCGGGAATTTGGTGGCATCGAACCCAGGCCTTTCGGTCTGGAGTCCGATGCTCTAACCACTAGGCTACCCACGGCCCATTTTTTAGTTGTAATAGATATTATACAATATTTTATAAAATTCATACAAGAAAACAGTTTGTTTCTTTTTGTTTCATTTTTCCTTTTTCCGTTTTACACATCAGGGATTCATAAAAGCTGTCACTGAAGATAACGCTATAAAGGCTTTCATTTACATTATTGCTAGCAGGTATATGCTATAGTATTGTGTTACCCGAAACGAATATTTACTTACCCCCTAACATGTTGAATTTTTTTCCTTACAATGCAAATAACTAAAAAAAGAGATTCTCCTTACTAAACGTAATGCTATGTTTAAATACACTCAAGAACATTGACTTTTGCACACCGAGAAAGAAGCAAACTAGAATCGCGAAACTTTTCAAAATAGTTAAATGATATCCGGTGTGAAAATGATCCAAATTTAATGCCAATGCACATGAACACACACACAGCAGAAACGCTGCCATCAGGAAGCGGGTTCTATACAACCTGTATGAAGAGTAAAAGATTCCATAAACGTAACGATCACTTTCCGACTCTAGGAAGACTTTCGTAATTAAAGAAGGTCAGGAAGAATCAGACGTCTTAGCAGACATTTCGCAGAGTTAGGTGAGCTTAAGAGGAGCGTGATCATCTGCATCAAAATCACAAGAGGATTGATGCTCGGTGTTGTTCGCCTGGTCAATCGTCGGAATGAGCTGCAAGAACGTGCTTAGGACCAAGTCTGGAATGACCAAGAAGACAACGCACGAGGATCAAAAGATCATTTGCCAAGTGCTCGTAGATCCAACAATAATTCGTTCCACGATGCCATTTGGTAGAGAGAAACCAAGAAATTGCTTCTCAACCAATTTTCAGTCGCCCTGCTGAAATGAATCTACAATCCAAGCGCTCTTTTGTCTACTTTCTTTAACAACGAAGGATTAATAACTCAGTCTTCAGTGGTTCCAAATCAGAATGACAAGGAATGCCAAAGACTTGAACATTTGGTGTTTAATAATGAATTGGAGACAAATAATAGCTACGTACGAGTAGGCACTGGTGAACGGTACAACTATACCCACATGGTCACTCGACACACTGTCCACATATCAGTTGTAATGGTCTGTAAGGACAAAGCCTATGATAACATTTCGCACTAATTATGGTACGTAGAAGCTTAACGGGTCAGCGTTATGTTGATGACATTTTTCGATCCCAAGTAGAAACTTTCCTAAATGGTCTTCCAATGCAAATTTGTCCGCCAAATAATGTTCATCCGCATAAAGCTTGAGTTGCTCAATACTTTCTATGCCATATTCAGACTATTCCATGGTCCAACCGGTCACCGCACTTGTTCCCTTTACAGCATTTGAGGAATGAGCTTATTTGCCATTTGCCACCACATTGCTCTGAAAATGGTTTAGAGGTCGCTGTTCAGAATTTGTGGATTCATCAGGTTTCAGGAAAACATCCGGCGTCTAATTAACTAAATGCCGGACTGCATTGAGTCCAGATCTGTATTTACTTAATTGTCTTAATTTTGGGATGAAGTGAGTCTCTCACCTGTACCAGTACATGTATTAAATTTTTGTTCAAAGCTTCCTTTTGGGTGCATTATTTTCAATGTTCTTGAATGTATTTCTTAGACTGATAACTATTTTTTCGCTATCTTTCAGAAAAACACTTTGAAAAACTAAAGGAGAAATGGTGTGAAAATCTGGAGAGTTTAGTGCCAGTTCAGGTGTCATCCTCATCGCTTGAGCACGATACAAAACTTTGTGATCCATAACCAATAGCTCTAGTGTAGCTTTAAAGTGCAACAGTAATAAACATTTTCTTTTCTTTTAAAATATTTGTTCATTAGAACAAAAAGCTTTAATAAGTTTGTGTTTCATTTCCCCCCAAAATAAAAAAAAATTACCAAAACAAATGTAACAAAAAACCAAAATTATAAATAAGTTTATCCAAAACATATGTTCAATTTTATTCTGTTCCATTTTGAACTGCTAAAATAATTTTGTAGCCTACCATATTAAATAAAATAATACGTAGTGGAAAAAAAAACAATGAAAAATAATTTTTTAAAAATTGTAATGCAATCACAATTTTTCATTTTGAGATAGCCAGTTGACAAAAAAAGTAAAAAAGGTTGCTATTAAGTTCTTCCGTCGTTTCTCAATAATAATTAAAAAAAACCTGAAATGGTTGTCTTGCCTAATCAAATCTATTGGTTTACCTTTTAAAAAAGTGGCTGCAAGATAAACATTATTTTTCTATGTTACACTAATGGGAATAGCATATAGGGTTTTGGTCTCTTCCTCACAGTTCCCCCTCTTTTTCATTTGTTATTCAAATGAAAGAGCGATATTTTATGATTGCAGTTTCCTAAGAATCTCCTTACAATTGTTGAAAGATGTGTGGGTATCAGAAAGTATTTTATTGTTTGGTGAAGCTCAGCAACATACAGGTATTCATGTATGTATATATATGTATATTCTATTGAGTGAAATTTCCATTTCCTTATTTTATATGAGTTTTTAATAAGAAATAGTAAGAGCACAACACACATTTTCTAATTCCTTTTGCTTATGAAATACTATCATTTATCAACTATGTCTTAGATGTAAAAAAGAAGGTAATTTGAAGTAAACTGTATCAGTTTAGGTTACTCGAATGTTTATCATTTTTTACGAAGATTCGCAATGCAGATTACTGTAATCAAGTTGCAACATAATGTTCCATTTATATTTCATATTTAAATTCAGACTAAATATTTAAGAGGATTCACGTGACCGAGGTACCCAAGTGGTCAAGGTTGAGAACACGTAGCCGGTGTTGTCGAGTCTCGGGTCTAAAACCTATTATCACAGATGACCTGCCTTGTAAAGTGGCCAATGAGCACTAAATCTGTTGAGGCTCAAAGTCCTCTAGATAGCCTGGTGTGGAACTTTCGAGAGGAGAGGCCAGTTCAGGTGTTGTTCTCGTCACTTGATCGTGTTTCAAAATTACGAGGGACGTCTCTAAAAGCCCTCGTGTTGTTCCAGAGTGTGATGTAAATTAAAATCTAATCAAATCCGTCACGTTAAATAGAATTAAACAAACATAATTGATTTAAAAATTAATTTTATATTTAATTGATATAGCAAAAGAAAGACTCAACATCCGAACAATTATGCATTACCTGATTAAATCTTGTACTCAGTAGCAGTCATATATTTTGCCCTTTTTATATTCTTTATTCTCAATATTTAGATAGAAAAAGAAACAATTTTTAATTTTGATATAACCCTTTTGCACAAGAAACGATAAATTCAAAATAAATAAAAAGGGCAAAACAACATTACCTTCTTTCACAAAACTCCAAAGGAAGTAATAAGTTAAATCATTTAGACCGAAGGCAAAGAGGAACAATTAACACCGTAATTACTGCTGTCAAATATTTTGTTCGCAGCAAATGGCATTCTCTTAAAATTCCTTACCAAGGCAACCACTAATATTGGACCCGCAATGCCCTTTTCTAGTACTACTTATAAAGACAGACAATTTCCCCAGAGTTCCGTTAGCTACAGACGTAATGACAAAACAATGCTTGGAATCTGAAATTGCATTTGGGGACATGCGTTTGGACCTTATGTTAATTTCCAGATCCACAGTTTTAAAATTGCTCAACCTATGAGTCTTAAAATTTCTGATCTGAGCCATTCAGTAAAACTTCTCTAATTTGTAACTACTGTGGTGTAAACTATAAAAAGATTTCTTTTACGAGTATTTCTTATATTTAATGTTTTCTAAATTGTGATATTAATCATCAGGAAGTAAATTGCGGTCATTAGTAACTTCTTTTCAACGTAATGCCATGAGAAATCTCGTTTCATTTACCATGAATGGAATGCGGAAGAAAATGCTAAATATTAAAAGTTTAAATTGGTAATAGTTATGAAATGTTTCCAAGTATAAATAATGCTTCTCCTAACAATAATGCAAGTATAGAAAACAACCCTTTTAGAATAACAGGAGATTATATCATTAAGCAGAGTAATATGAAAGTAGAGCAATGCCTTTTTCCTTAAAGAAAACCTTAATATTTCCAGTCATAATATATTTCACGAAAAGATAATATGCAGATTAGGTTTATATGTTGAAGTTGTATGGAATAATATTACACTGTTTTCCTGACACTTATTTAACAACGAGAGCAATTTAAACTAAACCCATTGCTTACGAATAATTTTTATTGGGTATTTGAGGCTGAAAATCATTGACCAAATATTTTTATTTCTTTTATTATTATTATTTTAATGATAGGGACATGCATTTAATTTACATTGATGATTATAACACATATGATGGTAATCTTTTGTTTCAAATGAAGGTTTGTTTCAATGCCGCTGAAGATCTACCGTGTAGAGGCTTTGATGCACGTTAAATCTGTTGAGGCTAAAACGTCCTTTTATTGGTGTGGTGCGGAAGTTAGGAGAGGCGATTCCAGGTCTGGTGTATTTGCATTTACTACTTGATCAAGGTTCAAAATCACGAGATTCGTTACCACTAGCTCTCGTGTATTTTTATAGTACGACGTTAATATGACTCTCTGTCTTTTGAGCGCAAAATATTTAAAATTCTTTTCAAGGAAATTAGGTGTTTACTGACGTTTTTAAAAAAGATTTGACTACACATCCATACATCTCCCTACTGTAATATTATTAACATAGTTAATTTACCTAACCGTCACTTTGAAATCTTGGCTATATAATCTTTCTTAAGATTCTACTCAACGGTTTAAAAACATAAATTTATTTGCATTTAGCTTGATTTTTTTGTTGTTGTTGTTGTTTTTTGCATATGTTTTTATCCAAGAATTTTTTTTTTATAACTCAAAGCTTTTAATATAAATTTATCATTGTATTTCATCAGTTTTTGCACAAATACTCTACGAATGCATTCGAATGTGGAATTGTGTACATATGCATAATCATAATAAAATAATAAAAATAGTAATATTATTACGTAAAATATTTTACTTGTTAGTTTTGTATAACAGACAAGCATTCGTTTGCAGTTTAATAAATTTATATTTATTACATGCTGAAATAATCATTTGTCTCGTTTAAAGAGTGTTTCGTTTGAATTTCTGTAATGAAATTTCTTTATAATAAATATTGATATTATTTTCAAAATTTCATTTTTGTTCTTCATTTATTGCTTACATAAGCAATTTTTTTTAAATTTCTCTGCCTTTAATTCCAATTTAATTGCTACAAAAGTATAAGAAAAACACGTTGCGACTACAATTCTTTGAAAAAATTACAGCTAAATCAATTGTTAGAATTTCGAATGTAATTTACGATTAACATTTTCTTACATTAAGATAAAATTGAAACAATATATGAATGCAGAAACCATTTTTTTTCTTCATTTACTCACTTAAGACCTTAAAAGGAGTTAGTTAATACTTTAAAGCTTTAAAGATAATGAATAATTACTTTGAAATTAATTTTCAATTAATTATTTTTCTTCGTAAGATTTGTTTGCACACCTATTTCATTATGAAATGAAGAATTTTAATTTCGAGAGCATGTTCAGGCCACTTATTTAAAAGTTTATCATTTCTTATATAATAATAATAATGCATTGCTTCATTTTTGGGAAATAAAGCTGTCTTGGGATCTAGAATAATGAAACATGATCGTAAAATCTGCCTTAATGGAAAAAAATTTCTTTGTAGCACTCACAATTCATATAAATTTGTAATTGTTTCCAAAGATAATGTCCAATGAAATATGGTACTATATAATACACAAATAATTCGGAAAATTTAGAAAAAAAACAATCTTTATAAATTATCCTTAATTTTATTAGAAAATTACTTGTACTAAAATTTCTTTACATTTCCTAGAAATAATAATTTGAACAGTTCTAAGCTCACTTTCAAATTGTTGGGAAGCAGTGAATTTGTTAACTATAGTATAGCTTTAGTACCATTCTGCAATATAATAAAAAAAGTTTTTATATTTACACATATTTTACTTACTAATATAATGATTATAATTTACGTATATGTATGTTTAGACTTTTTTATCTTTTTTAAAATCTTTGTATGAGGAAAATATTGATCATGATTTAGTAGTTCATGACAGTAGAAATTTGACAGAGCAGATACACTTTATCAAACTATAATGGCCTATGTTCAGTCTTTCAGCTGGTAATTTAACAGTAAACTTATGGAAATCCTAACAGAGATAGCTTAAGATAAAATGTTCAGTTCTTAAGAAAATAATTTTAATTTTTTTGTTAGCCTACAATAACCAAGAAGTTACGGTTATAAGTTTCTTTGCTGAGAATAATCAATTAGAGCTCCAACTATGACTACACTAAATGTCATCGTGTATAATAGTAGATGTTACTATTTAATTGAACAAGACCTCAAAGTCATCACGTAGAGTGGTTGGGAAATAATAGTGAGGTATTAGCTTTGGTGTCACCTTCACCCATCATCTGAATACATTCTAACAGAGATATGTGTTACTTTAAATAAATTTTTAAATAACTTAGAGGTAGAAAAATGAACTAAGCTTCTTATATTTTCCTCGGATCAAAACCCCCTAAAATCCTGCACAAAAATTATTCCTTTTACTCAGTGATAAATCTAATCATGCAATTTAGAATATATTTCTTTTAGTTTTAGTATAAACAAATATGTATATTTAAAAATACTTTTCAAGATCGAACTAAAAATCTCTAATTACAAAGAATATCCTAAGATTTAAAGTCCTCTGTTAATTTTGTTTCTATATTATGATTCCTATTCCATTAATTACTATTATTAATAAAGCTCTTTTTTTTAATGAAAGGTTAAGTTTTTATTTATTTTGTGAAAATATTATCTTTTCTAGAATTTTTTTAAAATAATGTTTGCAATGTGTGTATATCATTTCATATTTTTTAATAAACCTCTGTTGGAAAAATGAATATTTATTAGCTAATCTGCAATGACTAACAACAGTTACCTTCCTATGAGTAAATATCTTCTTAAAAAAACTATTTTAAATCCATTTAGGATAAATAGATGCATCCACATCTTTAGAAGTGTTCTTTTCAGTTGTATTTTTTGGTCTGTATTACAAAATATTTGAATGAAATTTGTGATCTTCTCAATGTAGAGAGAATACTTTAAGCAATTATAAGATGTAAGTTGCATAAAAGTGTAAGAAATTTGAGCAGAAAGAATGTGAGAGAGTTGGAATAAATTTATTGAAAAGGATTCTAAATAAATGTATAAATAAAAATGCGAAATGGAATTCATTTATTTGTATATAATTTATTACAATGCATATAGTTAACAAAAATTGGACTCTGGAAAGTTAATGCTTGTTGTTGTTTCTTATCCACCTGATCTCGACTGCGTCAGATCCCTGGCAAGAAAATTCAACATGGCAAGGGGCTAGATGTACGCCTGTCGTTGACCGTAGCATTGAGCACCATACGATTTAGCTCGATTCGATTCGCCAGTTCAATTTAGCTCGGTTCCCCTCCCCTCGAATTTTAAAGGAAAACACCCAGAGGGAGTGTCAGGTCCTTTCACCTTTCTTCACTTTCCATCAACCTCACAAGAGGACTTGTGGCTCGACATCTATTTAGAGTATCTCCATGCCATTAAAAGTGGTAATGTCATAAGAATAATGGACAAAATAATTTTACTTAATTGATTAAATGAAATCATTTTCCATATTATTTAAAATTAAAAAGAATGAAAATCATGAATTTCTTTAGAAAAAAAAACGACAATTAAGTTAATTGAATGCCAAGAAAAATAATTCCTGATAAACTAGATCAGTACAAAATAATACTAAAAATAATCCCTTTGATATTGCTTAACACAGCGCTTCTCAAACTGTGGGGCGCTTCCCTAGTAGGGCATGATAACACTTCATGGGGGGGGGGTGAGTATATCGAAAATTTAAGAATAAAAGAATATTTAAGAAAGTTATTAATTTACCGAAATGTGTGAAGCAAAACAGAAAGCATTCTGGCGTAATAAAAAAAATATAATACACTCATTTGCAATGATATAATATATATTTGTGAATGTATCAATACTTCTCAATGTATTTGGGATGAGTAATTTATCAATACTAAGTTAAGAACAAGTTTGTTAATTAATAGTGAAGCCCATGTGCTTGTCATTCACAAGATTATAAACCAAATTTAATATTTATCTTGATAATTTGAATGGTTTATAATTAAAGTTGTATTGTAGCTTTAGCACATCAAAGTACATTATTATTCCATTCAATACATTCTTATTGCATGGAGGACGGCGCGATGAAAATTATGATTGAAAATTGGGTTGCACTGAAAGTTTGGGAAGCACTGGTTTAACATGATAAACTAATTTATTCCACTTTAAATCTCTGTAAAATTCAAAATGAGTGTTTATAATAAGACCCATTTAAAATATATAAGTTATAATATATGTAATAGAATATAGCGGAAATTGACACTTGTGTATAGTGTAAGAAATATAATAATATATTTTTTCTATTTATTTTAAATTTTACAAAAACTTTTATGTATCAAGCATTTATTTTACCAAAAGTAATTGTTATTAAGTGATAACTATAGAAAAGGTAAAATATTTTTTTAATAGAACTAAATATTTAGTAATCAAAAATCTTTTAACCATTACCCATTTTTTCACAAATTATAAAATTGAACATTAAATATATAAATTAACCGTAATAAACTAATATTTAATAGTTAAATGAATTGACTATAATGTGAAAGCTGTCACTAAAATGAAGTTGGTGAATTTTTTCCTCTTTATTGAAAAGAAAATTGAGGAAAAGCAAAGCATTAATTTCCAAAGTACTGGTTTCAGTGAAAGAAAAAAAATGTCTCAAAAAATAGTTGTTAATAAAGTTTGTTATATATTTATGAATTTAAAAGCGTCTGTTCATAGACTAATTTTTAAATATATATATTTGAATTATTATATTAATAAACAAAAAAAAACTTTATGTATTTGATATTGAAATATATGACACATTTAGAGGATGTTTCAAAAAAATTTGTTAGTCACGCGTGCCATATTTGGTACGTAGTAGAAATATAAGAGGGGGTCCAGCGCCTTTCTAAAGAGTCCACGAAGGATCTCTCATTTATACTTAAGGCTCATTTCTCTGAATACTGCTCCCGTTGGTGTGGTGTGATAGTTAGGAGAGGGGGTGCCAGCTCGGGTGTTGTCCTCGTCACTTGACCATGGTTCAAAATTACGAGGTCCGTCGCCAAAAGCCCTCGTGTAGCTGAAAAGTGCGACGTTAATATTCTCTCACTAACTCTCATTACTGTTGAGATTTTACAGACTCTGAAAGGTCTCGTAGAAAAATTGAAATGAAACTAGACTAGATCTAGTGATCTAGTCTATAGGCCGTTCTAGATTAGGTTACTAATTTGCCATTATTCAAGAAACTCTACTAGAGCTTATATTTACATCAAGAAAATTATTTTAGGGAGTGGTGTGTTCAAAACCATGGGAATCGGTGATGTCAGACTAATGCAGAAAAGGGGTCTGTAGAATTTTAAAAACCGCTGTTTTTTGAGTGGATGGAAATTGAGAATTTTGTAGTGAATCTAATTGGACTAACATCTTCAGAATTATGGAATGCAACATTTAAGAAATCCTGAAAAAATCTGAAATGTAAATCTAGTGATAAATGAAATGCTACTTTGATTTGAGCTTACAAAGAAGTTGTTTAACAGCTATATGTCAGAATCGTGGCAATCTGAAAGTCAGAAATTATGTCTCTGATATTTTTAATATGAAGTAAAGCGTTACAAAGACAAGATTCACATTAAAACGTTTATTTCCTTATATTTAACTATATTCCAGAAGAATACTTTTATATTATTTATTTATTATTAAACTAAATATGTTTGAAAGATGCTTACTATATGCAACATTTAAGTTGTTTTTTTTATTTATGTTCAAGAAATAGTCGTATGTATATTTTATGTTGTTTATCTTTGTGAAAATAAATATCTTTACATAATACAAAATTTATACATAATAAGATTAAATCTATATTTTTTTCGACCTATGTTCCCTAACTCTGCATGTTTTCTAATAAGAATCGTATTGCTCCAAATAGAGTGTGGTATTCTAAATCATATTATTTAAATGTCACCAACAAGGTCGCCAACCCCTGGTATACATAATCTATTGAACACTGGATCTAAGCAGTTCAAATCGAATAATTAGGAAGAGAACATTGTGAATACTCGTAAGTTATGAAAAAGAATTAGATATAGTTATCTTGTTCCGAAAATGAATGTGAAGAAAAAGAGGTTGATCAGAATATTAAACTTCAATTATTGGAACTTTTCGGCAAAAAATTCAAGGATCGGAAACTAAAAAATCTCTATTTTCAGAGAAATATCTGTTTCAATGGTATATGTTAAATATAATGTTATAAATGGCATAGTAAGGGGTGTATTTTAGGTAAAATAAATTTTATTAATTGCGACTACAAATAAATTTTATTTTAATTTAAATATCGATATCTATGTAGATTACTGAAGAAAAATATAATGTTCTGATTTTCTACAGTTCTTTTTAAAATTTATATGCCTGAAATCAAATAAATAATTTTTTTTAATTGTTACATCACAATTATTTTGTATTTCTTGTCTATGGTAAAGTCTGTATTATTTATAATCAACTGGAAAAGAATACAACGTTTATCTGAAAAACAATCATTTATCCACCATCAATAGGACTAGGTATATAAAATATCGGGGGTCTGATGTTAAAAACTTAGAAATTACATTTTAACGTTATCATCGCAAATAATAGAGAAAAGTAATCTGTTACTCATTTCTCGATTGCAGCGAAAAGAAATTGGAAGTTAAAGCAGAGAAAATAAAAAATGTATATATATATATATATAAGTAACGCGGAATGTCAAGGTCACTTCGAATTCAGTTTTGTTAAATCTCAGGCGATGTCTGATAGTAATAGAAAATTCACAATCTAAAATTTACCTCCATTCTCCAAGTTGAAATAGCAGATTTTGTCTTATCGTATTCTGAAAGAACCTAGATGGAAAGATATACCATTTTAGAAGTCATAACCGCGGGCATATCGCTTCGATGAGCACACCTCCCTAAAACGTGGTATGAGATGGAATAAATTCTTAGAAGTATACTTTAGCGATATTACTAACTTCTTGTTTAGGGGTCTTTTATTACTGATTAAAAGAACCGCATTCTGATCGTAAAAATTGCCTGCTCCCCTTTTACGGAAAAGAATCGATTCAACCTTTCGGTTGGCAAGTACGTTTGAGGTTTATGAGTTTGCTTAGAGTTTACGTCTTTTTGTTTCTAGGATAATTGGAAAATTTGATACAAGAGAAATATTCTCTCTCTGAATCCTTTCAGTCCAATTCATTTGCGAACTAAAACATTGCATTCCGTAAAAGGATAGAATAAAATACTGTAAAAAACTATATTATGTAATGACCCTGCGCCGAGTTTCGTAAGTATGAATATTCAAAAGCCATTACAAAAATGGATATTTTTTAAGCACTGTTTGCATTGAAAGTACACTTCTTCGCTAAATTACCTTCTGTGAATCTGTTTTTTTGGGAATGAAGCGTACTCTTATCTGTAATAACATTTTATGTGGGTGAACATTTCAATTTTTAAATCGGTTTTATGGGTTCAACATATTTTAATATAAATTCATGATATTCAATATTTTGGATAAAATTTGAGCAACATTAGAATTTGATTCAGGGTGTTAAAAACCATTTCACAAAATTATGTTTTACGCATTTCAAAATAAAAACTTTACATAGTAAGCTATTTTTTACAGTAGAAATTATCCTCAATATCAATTATTTATTTCTCTTGTAATAGCCAAAGTAAATTTGTTGTTTTAATGGTCACATCGTAAGTGAAATATTACATAAAATTTAAACAGCCTTTTCAATTAAGATACGATACTTTCATTATTTTAAATTTGGTGTTTTAGTTATGATCTGTTTCATAAAATAGTTTGAAAATTAAAAGAAAGTCTAATCCTATTTAAAATCAAAACGTTCATTTAATTCCACTTAAAAATGTTGTATTACTACAGTTTTATTTTTTCGTGTTCATTTTGATTCATTATATATTCCTGAATTTTCATCGTTAAGTTCAAATCTAATTCATTTAAGTCAGAAATGTAAGCATATCATAGATCAGATTATTTCCCAATTAGAAAAAATAATACCCACTTAAAACATACCACATAATTAAAAAATTACAATAAAGTATTATTTTGTAGAGATAGCATAAACTGCAGAAATAAAAATAATAATATGCTTAGAATTAATTTTTGAAGAATAACATTAATTTACAACAAATGTTTCTTATATAAATTACAAGCACGAAAAATTTGCAAATTAAATGCGTTAAAAATTAAATATTTATCAATTCAACTTTAACAAAATTATACAAAAGATAAGAGAAATAGGTTTTTTATGTCTAATTATAAAATGTAATCTTTTATAACTGTTTAATTAAAGTATTTTCAATATAATGCGAATTGGTTAGTAAAAATTAATTTACAGAATGTTAAAATTAACTTATCAAAATTAATTAATAATGTAAAAAAATCTCTGTGACATTTTGTTACCAGAAAAATTCATGCATTTTAATTGCATTCAGTCGCAACTGACTATGCGTATTTAATATTTATATTCAACCTTAAGAATTCTAATTAAACATTTACTTGTTACTGAATGAACACATAAATCTGATTAAAGCTTTTTCAAAAGTGCTTTATAGGTAAGTATATACAGTTAAGTTTAATATTTTGGAAAGTGACTAATTCTGTTTTTTTTAATAGTTCATTAAATTCCCATTCAAATGTAATTAACTTAAGTTTTGTGGATAATTTTCTTCCATATACAGATACTTAATTGTTTTAAAATTTGAGTATGATTTATAAATGTACTTAAATTCAGATTTAGCTTATCTCATTTAACTTCTTCGTATACAGATAATGTGATCTCTATACGCATAATTAGCAAACCTATATGACATGAAAACAAAGAAAAAAAATATTTCAGGGAATGATACTGTGATTAATCTGAACATAACACAAAAAACTTGACTTTAATTTATTTTATTATATTTTTTTTATTTTTTTTTAATTTTGGAGAACTTAAGCAAAATGCTTTATTATGTGTAACATTTCATGTAAAATAAATTGATCATTCCAATGTGCTTCATACATGTTTTTACGCATTCCAATAAACTTTTAATCTGCTTTCTTCAAATCATTTAATTTATGACAAAATTTTTATTTTAACACATTTTCATTATATTTAATGCAATTAAAATGAAGGAATCGTGTTCTTTTCTATGGTAATCAATCAAACAATGGTTAAAAAAGAGGGGGGATAATATTGTTACGCATAAACTAATACTATTGCAATAGAGAATAAATAATTAGATCACTTGGTACTTTTCAGGCCATCAGATTCATGCTTTCAATCTAAGTTCAAATTTTACCTTAAATTTCTTCAATAGCTAGGAAATATATTAAGAATTTTGGATTCTGGAATAAATAGACCTTAAAGGTCCATCTAATATTTTTTCTTTTATTTGCCCTTTTCATAATAATTTTGCTTTATGAAAATTGAAATATATTATGAACAGTCAATTTTATTTTTGAGCAAGTAACATTTGTTTAACAAGTAATTTATAATTTTTTTAGGAAAAAAGTAAAATACTAAAAGATATAAAGTTAAAAATAAAATCAAGTTAAAAAAGTGTTTAAGTATTATAGATAAATTGTTAAAATTTCAAGAAAAGAATTTGATTTAAAATGCTTATTAGATCAGAAAGAATTGAAAAATGTTTGCTAAATGATACTAATTTCAAAAAATCAAAGTATTTTTTACTGTACAAAAATTAGTGAAAAAAAATCCTTCAAAACGAAAAGTTTATATTTGAATTTATACATTATATATTCTATGTATTAAAATTTTGCGTTTCATCTACTGTTTTTTAATATTTGTTATTCATACAAAATTTATTATTTTCAAATAAATGTTACGTAAGCATATTTTTCTTATTTTTTAAATTGTTTCTTTACTTATATATTATGTAAATTGGAAGGTTACTTGCAACTATTTTTTTCAAAACTATTTTCATACTTTCAATAGAAGATGTAGGTTATATTTGAGTTTAATATCAATCTACAACTATATCTTATTCTAAAAAAATAACTCAGAGTAGAATAAAAGTCAATACATGTCAATATTCCTCAACTAATTTTTAGAAGAAAATATAACCGAAAAAAAAAATTTAAAATTTCACACGTATACACATACATTTATATATCATACTTCAAATAGTTATTTAAACTTTTTAAAAGAGATTAGTGATCAATGACATGAAAAGTCTTCGAATGTAGAAGAGCAAGTTTTTGACTTTATAAAAACAGATGAATCATAAAAAAGGAAAAAAAATGCAATGCAATTTCAAAAAATTTGTGAAAAAAATCAATTATATTTAAAAAGCGTTTATATGGAACAAAATGCCCTGATATTAATGAAACAGTCAATCTTACAATATAAATGTTTATTTACTTGGAGATTTTACATTCTGTTTATCTAGTTTAATTATTCCAGAGAGAGTAAATATCGATAAAACCATTGATTAAATAACAAAACTTTTTTGTTGAAATAGCTATACTTTATTTATCGCTATAAATCAAAAGGATATGAATATACTTAATAATTCCTCTAAGATTATGAGGATTTATCATCAAATTAAAAGATATTTGTAACAATGTATTATCACAAAAGTTGATATTTTTCACATATGGTTGTAGAGGGAGTTATGTGCTACTATTACTATAAATAAAGTAATTTAAAAAACATTTTACAGTACTTAGAAATTTAAAAAAATATATTGGCTTTGTATTCTTAAGAAATATATATGATCAAATTATTTTTGTCGATTCTTTTAACAATTTATTTCGAATGCCATATTTGAAACATATAAAAAATATTTTAAGTACGATTTCTTGGTAAACCTATTTCAAAACTCATGTGTGGAAGTATCTCTTGAGGAGAGGAATTCGGCGTACAAAAGTATTTATAGATTAAGAGAAACTCACTTTTAAAGCCTCATTATTAATGACACATAAAGAGTTTTTATTTCATATGTTCCGAGAAGGTAATAAAACTTTGAAACCCGAATTTTCTTCAGGGTGCTTCTTCGAATCATCTCTTAAATTAGGCACATCCTCGAAACTGGTCAAAAAAGTCTGAAAAACACAAACAAAGGGTGTAGTTTTATTAGAAATCTGGCTAAGACAGAAATAACTCATCTCTTCAAACAATTCTTGAAACTTTCACTCTTTCTCAAAAAGTCTTTTAGCTATCTAAATGTTTAATTACGGTAAAAGATACGTACTTAATTATGCTTAGACAAACATTCGTTTTGAAGAAGTTCGCTCACCAAAAGACTCCGATATGCAGATTACGAGGGGATCATGTATATGGAACCTACAGCAATTAGGAAACCCCTCATTAAAACGGGCAGAAGTAATTAAAAGTATGTCAGCAAGCTTTATTTAGAAGCAGCATTATATCAACATCATCCCTAGGAGGAGCATTCAAAAGAACATTTAAAATGACGCTCTGTGTTAAGTGGGCACAGATTATTAATCCATAGTTTACGAATTATTTATGCAACTGCTCAACATAATATTCGCACATTCATTATAAAAATTTTTTGAAGATCATTCTTTTCTCATTTGAATTTGTTATTTGTTTGATTTTATTACTGAGGAAATTTGCTAAGCCTCTCCGAATGTTTTAATTTTTTCTTATATTTTGTAAGTAGTTTTAAGAAATAAAAGTTTAAATAAATTTGTTACTTATATTCTTTTTTATAAAAAAGTAATACATTTTTAATTTATTTGCCCTTTATAACAAATTCTTATTCTAGAAACTTTAACATCTTGAGAAAACATTAAAATAAATTAAAAAGTAATACATTTGTTAATTGTATGCAGATTATTCGTCCACAGTTTTTTTTAATTAACTGATTTAGACATTGCCTATCATATTTATATAAATTTACGAGACTTTTTGAAAAACTTAATCTGTTATATTTAATTTGATATAAAAAAAGAATTGTAAGGAGTTAATTTAATCCATTTACACACACTGGCTCATGATTTAGAAACCGTTTGCTACTTATACGTCGTTCTTGGAGCTCCTCTTCAGTTACATGCCTTGCTGAAGCTGCATTGTCCAACATTTTACTGAAAAAACCCTCAGATTTTGATAAAACGGCAGCTCTTGTAGCTTTCTGAAAAGTTGAGTATTTAGTTCTACTGATTGGTAATAAGTCTTCGTATGAGACAACATCTTTCTTCTCACGCAACAATTCTAGTCCAGGCAATCGTTGCGATATTTTTCTGCGAGAACTTGCAATAATGTAATAACGCAATCGTATTGGTGACATTATATGAAACGAAGCACATGGTTCACAATTCAGCGCGTATGGTGCATACAAAATCGGGGCTGCAAACGTGGCGAACATGAACGCGTTGAACGTTGGCTTTCTTCCGATAGTACTTAAAAAAATTTATAACAGTAACACAAAAAACTTTTCTTCATATATAAAGATATGTACATTTTTATTTTGATGTCATACATTTATACAATATTTGGAGGATAAATAATTTATTCTATTGAAAACAATAATAAAATAAAATATATTTTATTACATGTCGTCAAACGGCTGATTAACGGAAAAGTATATTAATATGTCATTTTCTAAAAATTAAATGAGCCCAACTGTGAAAAAAATGCTCAATAAAAAATCATTTACCTCAATTTTTATTATAGCTGTTAAACTATTCTTTATTAAAAGCAATTTTCCTCAATTTTGTACTTGATTTTATATGCGTTCTTATAGTTTATGTTGTTGATGACAATTCATGATGCAAATCTCTCCGTATTACTGAAGTTCTCTGTAAAAGAGTGATACATAATTTTGTTAAGAAATTCCATTAGATTACAGCAATGTGAAATGTGTGCCTATGCCATAGCGTAAACTGAATTAAATGAAAAATTTAGAGATAAATTGTTTTAAATTGCGTTGTAATATTAAATTATAGCTACATAATTATAAATTCATTATTTAATATTTTTATTGCAAATTTGTATATGTATAATAATATTTCATTCGCACCATCTCTCGTTTCTTCTATCATTGTATCATATAAAGAATGAAATCAAAATAAACTTTTTTTTGCTGATAAAATAAGCATTAATACATTTTTATTATTAATGATAATTACTCGGTTTTTTTTCAGCTTTCATAAGTCGTGAATTTACAATTATTTTGACACATGTTTATAATTCGAAAATATGTTTTTGTCTTTACTTCGGATATTTTAACAAAAAATATCCGTGTTCTAATAATTATTTACAAATCTAAAGCATCAAAAGTCGACATGTATAATGCAAACCATTGTTGATGCGATTATTAAAATAAAATAGTTCCTTTTTATTGTTACTCAGCACGGAACAATAACAAATAAAGAAACACTAGTGTTGTCTCGATAACCAGACAATAACATTTCACAATAGCTTAAAAGTATCCCACCATGCAGTTGATACATGTATAACCAAAATAAATACGTCTACAATTATTATTTTTCTTCTCTTTGTTAACTAAAATTAAAGTTTTTTTATTAAGTTTTTTGGACAAATGGATTCAACTATAATTTACAAAAAAGCATATGCCTACTTTGGCTAACTAGATAAGATGAGCACATATACGTCTAGAACACCACACAAAAGCAGTTGAATTTTGAAAATAATACTATTCCAAGGGTTGATATTATCAAATCTCATAATTTATAATCAATTTGTTGATACCCATTCTGTAATAAACACATAAACTATGAGTTCTTAAAAGAAGCAATTTTTGTAAAGTCTATGTTACATGAACGCAGCGCAACGATACAAACTAACGCAGTTTCTACGTCTAGAACACCAGACCTAAGTCCAGAGAGGCGGTTTAAAAATAACACAAGAGTCCTGCGTCTGGAACTAGGGAAACCGCTTTCCGATCCCCTTATCGGAATAAAGGAGGATTCTTTGGGCCGTAAAGTGGACCAGGAGCGAGCGAGTGTACATCTAATTAGCCTCATAGACCGGACCTAAAAGGTTGCTTCTGATAGCTCAGTAGTTCCGATAAAAGAGCTGGTGGCCGTAACACACGGTGACTAAGGAACCTTATCTCTAAGCAAAAAGGGAAAGCTTCTGATAGTGGGGGATAGGGTACTCTGCTCCCCCGCTATGGTCGATTATGTGACCATCAAACCAACGGGAATCTTCGTAGGTTCCAGACACAAATCTCGTGGAGGATTTTGAAGAGCTAAAAAGGGGAGGGGGACAGAAGGGGATCAATACTTAATTTACTTAGGATCTTTTGCATTTGGTGGTGCTTCATCTTATTACGGGAAAGATCGAGATATTTAGAAAAGAGAGAAGAGTTGGGTATGATTTATATATTTTTTATCCGGTGTTTTTTAACTTTAGCGGGTTGATGTGTTCCAATATTCCAATGATACTTTTCATCATATTGGATGTAAAGAAGTGGATATAAAAAACGAAAGTGAACGTGCGGTGACATGATTGATATGATTAAAGCTCTCCCGGGAAGAATACATTTTTAGGGAGGGATATTTCGATACAAGAAGTGGGTAGAACCTTAGAAGTATATAAATCAGCTTTGGGAATATCAGGAAGAAGTTTTTCCTTTCGTCTCTCCCTGTCCAAAGCAAGCTTTCTTTTTCCATGGAAAAACCATTAGTTGTAATCCTTTTTGAATGTGCTTTTTGAAAAAAATGTTTATAGGTAGAAAGGTATTTTTTATCTTCAATTTAAAGTAGATGCCGAAATGGGGGTATGGAAAAAACTTTACTTCAGTCTAACAGAATGGGGCTTTTAGGAAAAAAGGTATTGAATAAAAAACTGAATTAATTTTTATTCAAAATAAAAACGTTTTAATTTAGCAGTGCTTTCTTTTAGGATTTAGGGAATGACAAGGAATACAGTCAGATGTTTTGTTTCTTTGTATTGTAAGACATAAAAGAATGATGTTTGGGAGAATAAACGAGTTTTTTACATTCCTAAAAAGTAGCAAAGAGAAATTTAGTCATTGCAAAAATATGCTTAAAAAGTACATTTGTCAAATTGAATTATTTATATAAAAATGAGATAAATCAGATATTCTCATTGCTTTTCTAGAAATATTAGGAGGGTTTTATACCCTCAAACTTTTTATTAAAAGCAGTAAGTTGTCTTAAAGTTTCCCAATATATTTAGTAAAAACTGCATATGCAGTTTTATGCTTGTTTTTTTAAAAAAAAATATATCATACGTACTTAAAATCACATTATTTTAATACTGGCAATATATACATACATAATTACATATATATATATATATGAGTGAGAGTGAGTGAGTGAATATTAACGTCGCACCGTTTTAGCTACACGAGGGCTTTTGGTGACGATCCGCGTAATTTTGAACCATGGTCAAGTGACCCGGAAGACATCTGATCTGGCACCTCCCTCTCCAAACTACCACACCACACCAACGGGAGGACATTTGAGCTCTCGAGAGATTTAACGTGCATCGCTCCCCTACACTGCGGGTCTTTACTGGTACTGGGATTGAACACATGACACGCTAGCCATGATCCGATGTCTAGACCACTTGGCTACCACTGTCTCATGTATATATATATATATGGGAGGTATTGTTCAGATTAATCAGGCATTGTATTTAGCGCAGTACTTCTCAAACTTTCATTATTTGTGTCCCAATTTTCAATCATAATTTTCAACGTGCCCCCCTCCATACCATAACAATTTATTTAATTCAATAATAATGTATTTTGATTAAAGCTGCAATACGAATTTAATTATAAACCATAGAAAATAACAAGATGTATTGAATTTTGTAAATAACTTGTTTATGACAAGCCCGCAGTGGTAATTATTTAACCTGTTTGTTTATATATATATATACAAGCCCCACATTAGTAATTATTCAACTTGTCGTTAACTTAGTATTTTATGAAATAATGATCAAATATACATTATGTACTGATGCATTTATAAGTATATTATATAGGTAGAAAAGTCTGTATTTTATTTTTTTCTTTATTATGATCGAATGTAAATTTTGTTTTGCTTTCTTTCAGTAGATTAATAATTTTTTAAAATAATCTTTTACTTTTGACTTTTAGATTTGCTCGCACCTCTCTCGGAAAGATATCAGCCCCTCTAGGGGGCACTCCCCACAGTTTGAGAAACGCTGATTTAGTGAATATAAATTAACTGATGCATGTACAAGTGTATAAAGCGTATTTTTACGCAAAGTGTGATTGAAATTTACGAGTTAGCGTTATGTTCAGAAAAAAAGAAATACAGCTTTAAAAATAGAAAATATATGAAAGTAACTTTTCTTTCTATATGTATCTAAATACTGTTTGCTTTAAAGAAGTAACATACCTTATGTTACTTCATTATTGATTAACATGAAAAAGGTTCGTCATGTTGGTCATCCGTTTCAGCTTCAGGCAAATTATCAAATTATGATTCAAAAATTTTTTTCACCATCACTGCTACTTTGATCTATAAATAAATAATATTTTGTTCCATCTAGATTGTTAGATTTACTACTTATTTTCAAAGACATTCAATGTCAGGCTTAATTTCTTTTGTACTACATTCACACACTATATCTAGACTACAAAAGATTACACTTATGCATTTTAAGTTAATACGTAAAAAAAAATTATGGCGAGTATACCTAAAATTTAAAAATTGCTATGTGAAAGTAAAGGTGAATGTTATACGCCAAAATATGCAGTGTGTATTTCTTAGTTTTTTTAATGTCTAGTTAATGTATACATTAATTTTTTATTATTAAAATCATCAGTATTATAATTATAAGAAATTAAACGCATTGAACTTCTCTCTATCTTACGAGTCTTAAAATTACCCGAAACGTGGGCGGGATCTAACGGTTGTTACTTTTAAAATTAAAAATGCCTCGTTTATTACAGTTCACATGGGACAACATTATACTCAAAATATATTAACGAAAAAATTTATAATGAGATATGGAATTAGATAGGAGTGTTTTTCGTTCCAAAACTCTACATTAATGTTTTAAGTAAAAATTGAATATTTTAGTTTTATAGAAAAAAAAATAATATATTTTAAAATATATCAAAAATATTATAATATTTAAAATGTTTTAAAATATATTCTGAAGTATATTACATTTAGAAAAATTCATAGCATTTAACTTAAAATAAAATCCTTTTAACTATGAATTAAAATAATTTAATGTGTTCTTTTATTACATGTTTGATAATTCAATACATTCTCAATTGTTTATATATATATATATATACTAGCTGTTACCCGCCCGCTTCGCTGGGTATTTCATGATGTTTTATAAATTTTTACTGCTTATGTATATGTATAAAGTATTGATATCTAAGTCCTAGCATTAAGAATTCCATTGAATTGAAAAATATACTTATACCTGTACCTGTCACCTGTTGATAAAAAAAAGGGCAGAACTCATCTAATTTGTATTTTCTAAAAATCTCTAAAATTGAAGCATACAATGATGTTTGCTCTTTCGTAACTCAAAAACCTAGTGGATTCCCGCAAAACCAATTTTCGGTGGATCTCTACTCCGTAAATTGAACATGCAAGCCAAATTTCAAGTCTAAATCTAACAGAAAAAAGCAAAAGTTTTGCTATAAATATCCCCGTAATCCCGTTGAGAGCCGTTTTCCAAAATTACCGCTCTTAGCGGATTTCAATTCAACAAAAGAAAAATGCAAACCAAATTTCATTATTATAGTCCTTGTAGCTCGAAAAAAGTAATTTTTTTGTCAATACGTCCCTGTAACCCCCTGCAACCCCCCCCCCAGAACTTGATTTGCTTAAAATTTATTCTTAGTGGATCCCTATTCAACAAAAAAAACATGCTTAAAAAATTTCAAGTATATGGGTCTAACAATTAAAAACAGGAATTTTTTTCTGTAACTCCTCTTGACCCCTCGCAAACATCTTTGGGGGTCAATTTTCATTTTACTCTTTGTTAGAGGAACTCTATTTCATGAAAGAAACATGCCTACCAATTTTCAAGCAGGATGATCAAGTAGTTTAAAAATGGAAATATTTATCGATTACGCCTCTTAATCTCCCGAAATTAAACTTGGTAGTTGATATTCGCGAAACCCATTTTGTAGCGGTTCTCTACTTTACGAAAGGAATCTGCTTACCAAATTTCAAGACTGTACGTCTAACAGTTTAAAAATGGGGATAATTGTCTATAACGCTACTTGAGCCCCCGCAACGCCACTTCTGGGTCTGTTTTCACAAAACCCATTTTGTAGGGGAATTGCACTCTATGAAAGGAATCTGCATAGCAAAATTTGAAGACTGTGCGTCCAATTAATTAAAAATGCAAAAAAATTATCAATAACGCCCCTTGAACCCCCGCAACACCATCTAGGGGTCGATTTTCACAAAACACATTTTGCAGTGTATTTCTATCCTATAAGAGGAATCTGCTAACCTAATTTCAAGAGTGTGAGTCTAATAGTTTAAAAAAAGAAATAATTATTTATATCTGCCCTTAACCCCCCGCAACACCCCTTGGGGGTCAATTTTCTCCAAACCCGTTTTGTAGCGGATATTTACTCCATGAAAGAAACATTCCTACCAATTTTCAAGCAGGTAGGTCAAGTAGTTTAAAAACGAAAATATTTATCTCTTACGCCACTTAATCCCCCGCAACGCCACTTAGAGGTCTGTTTTCACAAAACCTTCTTATAGCTGATCTCTACTCTATGAAAGAAATCTCTTTATCAAATATAAAGACTGTGCGTCTAATAGTTTAAAAATGGAAATAATTATCTATAACGCCCCTTAAGTCCCCTCAACCCCACTTGG
Source organism: Trichonephila clavata (assembly GCA_019973975.1). NCBI lineage: Eukaryota > Metazoa > Arthropoda > Arachnida > Araneae > Nephilidae > Trichonephila > Trichonephila clavata. Next base: position 117,026 of record BMAO01038364.1, on the reverse strand, counting down.
GGGCAATTTTCACGAAACTCATTTTTAGCGTATATCTACCCTATGAGAGAATCTGCTTACTAAGTTTCAAGACTGTACGTCTAATAACTTAAAAATAGGAATTTATAACGCCCTTAAACCCCCGCCCCCGCAACACCCCTTGGGGGTCAATTTTCCCAAAACCCATTTTGTAGCGGATGTTTACTCCAGGAAAGAAACTTACCTATCAATTTTCAAGCAGGTAGGTGAAGTAGTTTAAAAACGGATATATTTATCTATTACGCCCCTTAATCCCCCGCAACGCCACTTAGAAGTCTGTTTTCACAAAATCCGTTTTGTAACTGATCATTATTCTACGAAAGAATCTATATATCAAATTTAAAGACAGTGCGTCAAATAGTTTAAAAATGGAAATAATTATCTATAACGCCCCCTAAGCCCCTGCAACGCCACTTGGGGGTCGATTTTCAGCAAACTCATTTTGTAGCGGATCTCTACTCTCTGAAAGGAATCCGCTTACCCAATTTCAAGATTGTACATCAAGTAGTTTAAACATGGAAACAATTATTATTAAAGCCCTTAACCCCCGTAACCCCCTTGCGTTTCGAATTTCGGAAAATCCTTTCTTAGCTGATGTCTACTCTATCAAAGGAACATGTCTACCAAATTTCAAGTCTGTAGGTTGAATAGTTCCAGAGATTTCGTGATTAGTCAGTCAGTCAGTGAGTCGCTTTTCTCCTTTATATATATAGATACTAGTCATTAAAATGCCAACTTAGCTGGGTATTCCATGGTGTTGTTTAAATATATATTATTTATATATATAAATAAATTATTGAGATATCTAAGTCCTAGCATTAAAAATTCAGTTGTATTAAGAAATATTTTTATAACACTCATATCTTTATTTAAAAAGAACATGTGAATTGAATTTCTGAAATTGAAGTCAAAGTATCTTTTACCCTTCTCCAAAGTGGATTTCCGCAAAACTCATTTTTTGCGGGTATCTATGTAACAATAAATAAGCATGTTTGTCAAATATCAATCTTGAGTCTCATAATTCAAAAAGAGAATTTTTTTATCACTATGCCCCTCATTTGCCTTTGAAAGTTCATTTTCGTAGGACACATTGTTAGCGGATCTCTATTCAACAAATAGAACAGGCTTACCAAACTGCAAGTAAACTACCAAGGCCTAATAGTACAAAAACGGGAGGTATTAGCTATAAAACCCCCTCCCCTCCCTCGAACTACTGGCAACATTTCTTGGAAGTCAGTTTCTGGTAAAACCATTAATTGCAGATAAATACTCAACCACAGAAACCTACACATGAAATTAAAAGTCTGTAGGTTGAATAGCTCTAATATAGAATTTGTTTCATTTATGCCCTCCAGTAAATCCTCTTTGAGAATCAATGTGGATCAATCTCTTCTCAAGAAAAGTAGCGTGTTCACCAAAGTTCATGTATGTAAGTCTGTTTAAAATCGGAGAAGAGAGAAAATGCCTCTTTATCCCTCACAACCACCTTTTGGGGTTGGTTGTCACAAAAACCCTTTTCATAAAATATCTACTCAATAAAAGGAGTATGACGGTCAAATTTCAAGTCTACAAATAGTTCCGGATATACCATGATGAGTGAGTGAATCGCATTTCTCCTTTATATGAATAAATATATAAATAAAAACAAACTGCGTCTTTTGTTATACATTAGAATTTGTATCAAATAATTAAATTTGTGATTTTTTTATATAAAATTATGTGTGTCAAAACCGATTAGAAACTAGAAATAGGGTTGGCTCCAGCAGTTTTGCCACCCAGGACAAAAATGAAAAATTCCGCCCCTCTCTCCAAAGTAAAAAAAAAATATTATTAAAAAGATAAAAATATTGTTCATAAATGCATACCTATAAAACTTGAATAGTTCTTGCCAAGAAAAAGGCAGCATAACAGTATATACTTGTAAATAAATATTTATTATAAACTGAAACACGAAAATAAAACTCTTTTTTTAATAAAGCACCAGATAGACTTTCCTCGGACATTTTAAAATTTTTGAAAAAAATATGCTTAAATTAAGTAGAGAAAGTATAAAGATAATGAAGGGTGTTTTGCTTTCAAACAAAAAATTTGAATTCATCAATGATTAACCCACTTGAATTAAAAATCGATATGTTTGAGTTTTTCCAAAATCTTGTCGTTAATTTAAAACAAAGAATAAAAAACCCTTATTTTACTTTCGTTGAAACACTGAATTTATTTATGTTTAATATATATAGAATTGATAAATACATGGAGACATTCTATAAAGTATATTGTTCAAAATTAAAAAAGTAAGCCTGAGAAAATTTTTTTTCAACTACCCACATATACAACTGTGCATGGCACGCACAAAACATCGAATGGATTTACATGAATTTTTATCTAAAAAAATTTTGTACCTATACAACTACCATAGAAAAAATACACACACTTTCCGTTAATCTTATTAATATAACACTAGAAATTAATAATTATAAATCACTAAAATTAACCCAAAAAATACTCTCAAATAATAGACTACAATATTCAAAATAATAATAATAAATACATACATTTCTCAGTCAAATAAAATTCTGTCTTTTAGATTCCACAAAAAATGCCCCTTCGAATTTTTTTTAATAACATTTAAATATTAGCACATAAAGGCGTATTTGGAAATGTTTAATAATAATAAAATATTATTATAAATTTATTTCTCTTTAGATAAAAAAAAAGAAAAGAAAACATTGAAATAACCTACCTGTTACTGACCTAATTCACAAACATTGAATATTCCGAAATAATTTTTAAGAAATGCTTTTTGAATACTTGAATCAGCAATAACACAATCACTTAAAAGAAAATAACTACTGAATAATATTACTAAATTTCTCTTGATGTATAAAAAAAGAGAGGAAAAAATTATCTAAAAACACATCTGTTATATTGAATTAACATGATGATTTAGAAAAATGAATCAGGCGCCTGATTAATGATTAAAAAGAAACCAAAATCTACAAAAAACAAGACAAATCAACCACTTTTTTTTTAAATTCTGGGAACAGTAATGAAAGTTGTGCAATGCCTTGTTCTGGAAGTTCTCTTACGAAAAAATTTCCCGTCTGCAATATTATTTCGATTTATTCCAAAAGTGAAATTTTACAATCCTTTATTTTTAAATATAACTATGGATACATATTTTCAAATAATTTCATTGATAACCAAGTTTTTTTTAACTCAGTTAAATCGTTTTTCTTTGATCTGAGTTTGTTTATTATGACACACTTAATTTATATATATATGAGGATAAACAAAGACACTTTATTAAACTAAATATATTATTTTTGTTGTTCCCTTTTTTTTCATAAAAGCAAATACAGCGAAATATTTATTAAAACGTATCTTAATATGGTGAAAATATTGCATTTGACACAATATGTCCAGAAATTTAAACCCACCAAACCAGACATTGTGTATTATGTGTTTTGATGCGAAACAAAATAGCTTAATTAGAAATTCCGATTGCATTAATCTAAATATAAGTGATACGTAAATAAGTACCTTAGTCACAGGTATTTTTTTCCCCAATTTCAAGTTTATGAAAATTTTTAATTGAAAAAAGTTTATTACACGGATTTGTTTGAAAGACTGTGCATTTTGTTAGCCTAAGCCAGCATTTTTATTTTATATGTGAATGGAAAGAAAACGGGCCATCACGTGGTGCAACCACTTTATTATATATGTATATTCTGTTTTAATTATAAATCAAAGCACCGATTTTAGACGCATGTTGCACTTCTTTTCCCTTTGTTCTTTTAATCTACTAAGTTACATCGACTTATTAAACCAGCGCTATATTTGATTTATTTAAAAAGACACACACACAAGCTTGTCTTTGAAATTCTAAAATTCTACAAAAAAAGAATACTGAATTTACTCGAATCTAAACTGAACTTTTTTCCAATGTTAAGGCTATTGAAAATTGGATGCAGTTAGAACCGAAGGCAGAAAAATTTGTTCGATGGGGGGGGGGGGTTGAACATAATACTAACGGGGTTAGAGTACTTACAGTTGGTATTTAAAAATTTTTAATATTGGTAAAATCAATTAAAAATTCATTCATTTATTCGCATTTAAATTTTTTTAAGAAAATATTTTCATACAAATTTTTAAATTTCGTCCAAATGCCGCCCTCAAAATTTACCGCCCCGGACATAGGTCCGGTTTGTCCGGCGCTAGAGCCGCCCATGCTAGAAATTATCTAGAAAATCTAACTTTAGGGCTTTTTTATTAAACAAGAATTAATATCAACAAAAGAACTAGAATAACTGCAGAAGTTAATATCAATACATTTGTATTTTGCATAAACAATACGCCCAGAATATTAAGACTACTATGTATCCATAAATGTATTTTATTTAAACAAAAACAGAAATATTTTAATAAACTACCTAAATCCCATCAATCAATAAAGAAATCAATAATCAACACATGCTTAAAACTATACGTAAGCACTCAAAATGGAAACAATTTCCAATCCAACTAATTGACAAGGATGATGAATCAAAATACGAATCCAAAATTCCATCGACTGGTTTTTTTATATATATACTGAACGATTAAATAAAGAAAATAAATAAATATTTATTCTCGAATACATGGTCCTTCTCGAATTATCATCTACATCTAAATCAACATGTCCATGTTTATAACCGTGAAATTCTATTCATCAGTAATTTTTAATAACCGAACTGGAATCCCAACGAAGAATTAAATTAGAACACTCATTAGTAATTGCAAATGCCTTGATATTGTCATATTAGTTCGCCTCTGTGATTCCGATTACACTTGATACACTTGAAGCAGAATAAATGATATTAAGGAGACTCGCGAAAGCTCAATTCTGCTAATATGGCTTGTCATTAAAGTGTAATGGCCCAATATTCTGTTCCAATTGCTGCATTATTAGATCATGTTTTACAACGGTTATTTTTGCACGAACCTTTGCCTTTTTTTATTATTTGTTCCTGAATTGAATTGGGAAACAGGTCACGGGAAAAAAAACCGGAAACAGCGCTTAAGATTTAATAATTAAGAAAAAAATTCGTTTTTTATTATATATCAGATGTTTTCCCTAATTTTCGGTGGCTTGGCTTTCCCTAATTTTTTTTAACAATCATTTTAATTACATTACTATCTTAAATGGGAATTATTACTAATTATTCCAAAAAATTTATTTTAGTTTTCCCTCTATATTCCCTATGAAAAGAGTGAAAAAAATTATTCTATCAGCATAATAAAACAATATTAATTAAATTAAAGTAATGAAGATAGGGAATATGTACCAGTATAGATGTTACCGTTACAACTCGAAAGCCGTTAACAAGCAGAATAACTGGTTTGCTCCATTCAAGGGCGGATTTCAGAGTTTTCCACATTTTCACTAGGATATCTTCACATTAGCGATTTCCGTATCGCTTAAGTTTAAAAAATTGTTTCTGTCATTTACCTTCTCTCAGGAATTTTGATTAAACTTGACTCATCCCACAATAATTTATCCAAAGCATTTAAAAAAAGAGTGACCGGAACAGTAAATGTACTGAATAAAATATTTCTTGTGAATTAATTTATAATAAATTTAACTACGGTGAGCAATATCTTCTGGAAACAAATTAAATGTTAAAATTCCAATATTATAAGGTATAGCTACACATACCGATATAGCAATCAGCAACCATGACAAAACATTATAGCATGCTATATTACATGTCCGACTATCTTTGCATTATAGTTTTTCAACTGATTGGCGATTGATTCTATCAACAAATTTGCTGTTTGCTTGATTACATTAACGGAATTTTAAACATATTGAAAAATCAATAAATAACAACTAATTAATTAAGTGCAAAAATATTTTAAACTGTTTTATTCCTTGTATTGTAGTTTTCAATTGATTGATGATTGTTTCTGTCAACTAACGCCAGGCATGTCATGAGTTCGAGCCCAGTACCACTGAAAACCCACAGTGTAGGGGAGTGATGCACGTCAAATCTGTCGAAAGCTCAAACATCCTCCTGTTGGTGTGGTGTGGTAGTTAGGAGAGGAGGTGCCGGCTCATGAGTCATCCTCGTCCCTTGACCATGGTTCAAAATTACGAGGTCCGTCGCCAAAAGCCCTCGTGTAGCTGAGTAGAGCGACATTTATTTTCCCTCACTCATTCACTGTCAACTAACGTATTGATTTCTCGTTTGTGTTAATTTGAATGTTTAGATATCAAAAAATAAATAAGCAACATTCAATTTAAGAGAGCAGAAACGTAGATGTTGTTCCACCAAAGATTTTAGTTTCACTTTAAAGAGTGCTTAGTAGGTAATGCGTATATTATCTAGGTAATTAGAGAAATGAAGCAATTTTCCGCACTTTAACGGATAACCCTAATTAATGTGTAGATTACCAAGCTAATCTGCAGATTTACTGATTTATGCACTTTAACGGTAACATTTACACATAAATTATACATCCATTGCATAAAAATATACTAAATATAATAAAAACTACATTATTCCTCTCCATCCTGCATTTAATCATGTTAACTGTCTTTCAAAGTTTGTAATTATTTTGCGAACATGTAGAATTAGACTTTTCATGTTAAGGCATCATTTTTTTTTTCGAAAATCATTTTTTAAAGATATAATTGAAAACAATTACTTTTAATTTGCTGAGCTTATTTTAAGCCTCAAAAATAAATTTCTAAATATATGTACTATATAAATGTTTTTAAAAAATTATACTTCTGAAACAATTTAAACTATTACTAAAACTATGAAGCATTTGTCGAACATATTTTAAAACTTGATTTTTTTTCCTTTTTGCTTCGGATAAATGTTATGTATTGCATTTGTTTTCAAAATGTATTACTTTTTATTTTCAAGTTTATATCATTTGAGATTTATTTTAATTTGTATATATATATATATATATTGTCTGGATCAAATTGTATTTTGTTATTAACCATGCTTTGTTGTTAACCATTTAACCATTCATACGTGTGTTCCTTATTTCTGTTCAGTTCTTATTACATTATGTATTTTGTGTAAAATATTTATTTTCTGTCACGTCCTGTACTAACGCAACCGACAATGTATTTTTCCTTTGTCACTAAATTGCTAGTATTTGTCAAATATTTTAACCTTAAAATAGTTTTTTAATCAAGAGTTTTTAGCCTTGTGTAGACTAATACCTTTCTAATAATCGGAGTTTTAAAATTTTTTAGTGCATATTACAATTCATAATATTCAAAGAGACTTCGTCCTTAATAACCATTATAAAGAATTAGGTTAATTTATGACACACTAAATAATAGTTATTCAAAAAAGTTATATGATAGATTATGTTTGAAATTCAATTGCGATTAATTTTTACTGATGGATTTTAAAATAATTTTATAATAGTAATAGACGTACAGAAAATTTATCTTGAATTTGATCTGCGAACCGGGAATTCATACTTTGTTTTGTTCTAGACATTTTATGAATAACAGCTTTAAAATATGTAGTTATATATCATGCTACTGAAAGAAATGGCAATTCGTTTAATGTATAGAGTAAATAATTCCTGACACAGAAACGGTATTAGAGGAAACGAGACTGCTTTGTACTTAAAATATAAGAAATATTTCATTTTCACAGAAAAGGTAGTTTAAGTAAATAAATAGTGTTAAATATTGTATGATTATGTGTATGGTGTTTTAATATTGCTCTGAAAATACTTGCACTTACATTCTATACTTATTTTTATGCAAAAACATTAACTCTCAGTTTGGTTCCCAACTATTATTTAAATGTTTTTACTTTAAATTAATGTTATATAAGCACACCCAATTTAATTCAGCTTCATCTTTTCGTTGTAATGTTATCAAGTGATAATTTATCTTAAATTATTATTCAATCTTAAATTGGTTAATATTTGTTGCTCAAATGTTACATATTTTTTTAAAAAAATATTTATCCTAATCATATTACTAAAATTGTATTGTTGTTTAGAAATGTAACCTTTCTTAAGAGAACAGCACAATTTTTTTCAAATTTACTTATAAAACTTCTCCATACATTTTTCTTATACGAAATGATTTAATTAACAAATACTAGAAAATTTAATTAAATAAGTGTCTCCGTGACTTATAATTGAGTTAAGTACTAATTAATCTTTTAGCATATGATTCTTTTTTCAAACTATTTTCATTTTCTACAGTTGTGAAATCTATACGTAAGAAATAAAAATTCAATTTATGTACATAAACTGGTAAATAAAATGAGAAAAATGCGTAATACGTACTGCATGAAGTATTGTCCAATTAATGTATATGTAGTTATCTTTTTTACTGTTTTTATTTGTTTAATTTTTGTGGTCGTAAATGCGGATGGTCATTTGTTTCAGACAGGGATGGCGAACCAATGGCACTCGGGCCATTGAAGGCACGAGATGCGATATTTTGGGCACACCACCGATCATAGCGGTTTACCTTTTATTTCAAAATAACAAAGTTCATTATGAAGTATTTTTGACAAACGCGAGTGATCGGTCGCGTTGCAAGGGGAGAAAGGGAGCATACTCGTTTGTTATTGTCTTGCCTTATAGTTACGTTGTGGATACAATTGGAAATGATGTTTAGTTTGTCTTAACATAGAATAGTCAATTTGGTTGACACAACTGTATTTAAGTAGCATTTACGATTTTTAACTGTTATTTACAAGAATAGCTCAGAAAAAAAAAAAAAAAAAAAACTGAAAGATCTTTATTTAGAGGCAGTCAACTCAGTGCATAATGGCTTACTAATGTATCAGGTGTGTTCAAATGAAAGTGATTCGAGGAGTCGCATGCAAATAGTTTTCAATGTATTTTTGTGAAACAAACGCAATAGTGAAGGTGTATACCTTGCTTGCGCAAGCAGATTTGTGATAACTGCATTCGTAAGGACGTGGCATTCATTAAAAATATTTGGTGGGGAGGCAAATGCGTCGAAAACGGATCAGTGAACTGCGATAAAGTTTTTAACACTGGAAAGGTGTCAGCTGGTAGATATTCATCTCAAAATGCTGACTGTGTAACGTGACACGTGTGTGCTGAAGCCCATGGTGACGAGGTGGGTGCGGATGTTTAACGACGATCAACAGAAGACAAGAGATTTGCCGTGGGCCCGGTCAGGCCCAAAAAATTGTGACAAAGAAGCCGATTACTGATATTGACGTTGCAATCAAAGAAAATCCACGTCAAAAAATTTCTGGCGTCGCAAATGAGTTCACAATTTCCATTGGTACTGTTCACAACATTGTCACCAACATTCTGCTTCAAACGCTTGTTGCCAATGGATACCCATATGCTGTCTGAACACCACAAGAAACAGTGAATGGGTCTCAGTTTGCAATATTTGTTGCGCAAAACGGATGACGGTGATTTTCTACAACACAAATAGTGGCAGAGAAGGAAACCTGGTATCACCACTTCCCACCGGAAGGAAAGTCCGTCAGCATGCAATGGAAACATCCCGATTCATCTAGTACCGAAAAATTCAAAACTCAGCAGTTAGCCAGTAAGATCATTCCGGTGGCATTTTTCAACATGCAGGGACCTCAATTACTGGAATTAAAGTAGCCAGAAATTTCCACCAATGCCTAAAGGTACACCCAAATACTTGATAAGCTGCATGAGGCTTTCAAAAACAAACTTCCAGGTATGCTTTCATCAGGTGTCATCATTCTGTCTGATAATGCAAGGCCGCATTTCACCAAAGTGTGTGTCAAGGTACTTTCTCGTAAAAAGTGGGAAGTCCTGGAACATCCAGCTAACAGTCCAGATCTGTCACCTTGTGACTCTCAAATTTTTGGACCACTGAAGAAAAGCCTAATGGTGTGACGATTTCTCTCCGACAATGATATAAAGAGTGCAGTTCTCAACTGGTCCCATGATCAACCGACATCGTTCTTAGCAGATGGAACTCAAAATATTCCTAAGCATTGGGACGCATGCCTAAACGCCGTGGGTGATTTCTTTTGACACACTTTGTATGAATTTCACTCATTAAATAGTGTTGTATCTACATATGTATCTATTTCCTTTCTTTTAATAAGCTTCTTATGGATATACACATCGGATCACTTTCGTTTGAATGCCCCTTACATAATAATGTTCACTGGTTGAGCCGAGAGAATGTATATCAAAGACTTTTTGATTGCTTGGAAGAATTCAGACTGCATTTGCAAAATGAGGGGGAAATTGAAAAATACCAACAGTTGTTGGATGCTATGTGGCTTTCAAAATCGATGTTTTTTACAGACATTTTTTTTTTTTTTTTTTTTTTTGCAAACATTTTAATGATTTGAACGTAAAGCTTCAATTCACAAATAAAACAATATTAATGCTATGATGGATCTCATGCGTGCTTTTGACGCGAAACGGCATGTTTTCAGAAACGCGATATGATTACAAAAAACCTACAAGTATTTCTCAAGCTTGAATTTTAAAAAAAAAAATAAGATGTACATGAAAAACCAGAAGAGAAATTTATTGAAGATTTTATTTCCGTAATTGGTTTTTCAATTAAGGAAATTCAGCGAGATTTTCTCAGTTCAAATAATTATCGGAAACGCTCAAGTTTATTATGTATGTACCCTGAGATGTTACTTCATTTGATAAACTAAACTTCCCAATTCGATTGCTTGGAAGTTAAAGAATTTGAAATGCAACCGATTAATTTCCAGTCTAATTCAATATGAATTAAAAAAATTATTGAAGCAAGGAAAAGTTATAATTGATTTAAACAGAAAGATATTAATAAGCAATATTAGTAAAAATCCCAGAAACGAAATTTTGGAAACATGGAATTCGATTCCAGACACATTTACCATACTATTTGAATTAATTGGGACAGATGGAAAAAAAGTGATTTTTTTTTCTAAAACGATAGCTTTTTATCATTACATACCTTAAATAGACAGAAAAAATTGTATATTTGTATGAAGTATGTTTTCTTTTAGCAGAAATGACCTTTTCAACCCGTCTCGGCACTGACTCCCCTAGTGTAGCACACCATATTCTTGATTTCCTTATTTTGGGAACACACTAGTATAGCACTTTTTATCATTTGTTCTGTTGCCATACGATTCACCTTAGCGAAACGATTCTTGAGAATATGACATCATTTTTTAATAGGATTTAAGTCTATGGAATCGTCAAGCTAATATAGCACTTTTATTTTAGTTTTCGCGTAAAAGTATGGACCAATTTCGAATTGTGACAAGGGGCCAAATCATGTTGAAATGTTCCATCAAATGTTTCATTGATTGGGACAATCCTACTTCATAATATTTTTATATATTTGACAGAAACTATCATGTATTTATGAGGAACTAAGCATCCAGGGACATTTGTTGTGAAAAAAAACCCCAAAACATCTGTTTAGAAGGGTGTTTTACAGTCTGTTGGATCTGGTAACAAAGTTTCAATTTCTCTTCGTCTAACTACACTTAATTTGTATCCCTGCACAAATAAATGTTTCATCACTTAAAATCACCTTCTTCCAGTCGTTAACAGTCCACGGTCGGTATATTTTGGCCCATGCTAAGCTGTTTTTCATCATTTTCTGATTTAGAAATATTTTTTTCCTCAGCCTTGCTGCCTTAAGGCCACATTCCTGAAGCCTTTTCTGTGAAGTTGAGGTACTCTCACTTCAGAACCATTATTCAAAAAATCCCTTCAAAGGTCTATATGCTTGTTTCTCTTGGATTTATTTTGTTATTTATTATTAAAATTTTATCAACTCTTAGAATAGTTTTCCATTTGCACCCATAGTTTTCTTTTCTTTTTGGAGACGTTGATCCAGAATTTTTGAAATGTTTTTAAAACATTTTTTCGATCACACCAACTGCCCTAGTTATATCTCTCACAGTCATAAAAGTGTGTTCATTGAGAGCGATTTATTTTAGAACAGTTCCTCGGAGTAATATCCATCTTTTAACACGTTAAAGTAAGGTGCCTTATACAGAACGCAAAATTAAAATTACCAGTGGCCCCACTGAAAGGCTCATAACTGAGCTCCTGATACATTAAAACGAAGAAATTATATAGTCAAAATCGGTCTGCCACACTACCTAAAAGCAGGCATAATGGGATTGAGGTTGTTCAGGACATCACTAGTAATCGCATACCAACTCAAACAATAAAGCCATGCTTGTCCCAATTAATTCGAACAGTATAGAAACTGATTGAAGAAGCTGATTCATGCTATTTTAACTATATTTTCATTTACCTTTGCCTCCGAGTCATTATTTTCAAAGATGAATAACATTAAGGACTCGCTTAGAGACCATTTTACAGATGACTCCAATTCAACATGTATTTTGCTAAAAGTAACATCTTACCCTACTAATGTAATTCATCGTATTATATTTGTCATCTAAACTGCAACAACAGACGTCACACTAATGTTACTTTAATTTAAATTATATGCATAACTAAAATATTGATATACAATGCAAAATGTACATTTTTCGTAGTAAATAAAGAGTTCTGTTGCTCATGCCACCTGTCTGACGTAGTCATATCGAGGCCCGCGAAATTCATCATGGCATTGGGCTATATTGTACGCCTGTCGTTAGCCGTATCTTTGAGTACCATGCAGGTGAAAATACTATTTAGCTCGGTTCCACTCTAATCTTGAGGGAGAACTCCCTGGGAGTGGTCAGGGGCTTCCCACCTCTATTCCCCTTCAACCAACCTCACGAGAGGATTTGTGGCTCAACAGCTATTTAGAGTACCCCATGCCGCGAAGGCACTATACGTTTACAAACATCCACGCCATCTCCGGGATTCGAACCCAGGCCCTACGACACAGCAGTCAGCGTCGCTAACCACTATAGAGTTTCGATTTGTTAGTAATTAGTTTAATTATTTTCCCAAAAATCACTTGTCAAAATTATTTCTGATGGTCCATCTATACCTCAATAAACATTTCTTTAGGAAAAATGGCATACTGATCTATAAAGTTTCGTCGCCTCTGATCTAGGAGATTCTGTGTGATCATAGTCACGAACTCGTGAATTGGTCTAGTTTCTGTTGTCTTGTTCCAATTTCGGTTTCATTAAGGATTCACTGTTTAAAGTGAATTATGCATGTAAGTTTATCGTGACTCAAAGTCCTCGTGTTAGCTTGGTGTAGAAGTTTGGAGAGTGGATTGAACCTCAGAAGACAACCTCGTCGCTTAACGTGGGCTCAAAATTATGAACTTCTCCGCCAAGCGCCTTCTAGCTGCTTCAACGTTAATAAACAGGCAAGCATTCGAGGAGACGGTGCAGTAGATCTTTAAGCAAAATTCAAGTATTGGTTTGTCTGTTTAATTGCTTATGCTTTTTGATTTACTAAAGGGAAAAAATCTTATTTTAAAAGTATAATTATTAATCATTATATGAGAATGTATTAAACTTTGAATGATTGAACATAACTAAAAATTTTATGAGGTTCGATTCAATGTTTGTGAGTATGTTACTAGTATTACATTTTGATTTCACTGTTATTATTATTCATATTCTTTCTGAGTAGTTTCAATGATATTTAATTATCCTCCATAAAACGTTTTTCACCGACCTGTTACTAGTTATACACCCCTTACTTTCAGAACACCTTCAGCTGCTCTCTACTTTCGCATAAAAAACAAGTGGCCGTTGACTCTAGATCTAAAGTGAGTGACAAGACAATGTGTGACTGAGGCAAATACTTGAAGTGACTAAGCTCACAAGAAAGAGTAAATTAGACTCTGTTTGGTGAGTGAATAAAACCACTAGCGAAACAGATAAAAACTTAAGAATTTCTTCTGCCATCGTTTGATAAAAAACTGGCATGAAATTCTTCTTCCATCAAAAAAGATAGTCTTGGAATTTTTAGCAATGCCAACCAGCTTAAGATTTGTCAAGAAATAAATTTGTTTATTTAATTAATTGATGCAACAATTTTATCTTTTCTTATTTGTATGTTTATCTACTGAGACTTCATTCGAAGCATTCAGTCATGTGACTGTAATATCAATTTCAAGTGTCTCATTATATATGTATATGTCGTGGAATATTTTCTTCTTTTGATCAATTTTGTAGATTTTACTTTAGAATATATTGACAGTGAAAATAATTTGACTGACATAAGTGCAGCTAGAAAACTACATATTTTATATTTTGTCTTTAAGATTAGAAACAAATAGAATTTAGAACCAAATTAATTCAATGATTTGTCAGCAAAATGCAAGTATTTGCATTTAAAGATAATTAAATAATTAAAGATAATACATATTAAAGCTCTAATGTGTGGATTATTGAACTATTAATTACTGAATATAATTTTGTTTTAAAAAATATTTTCCTTACAAAAATCATAAAAAGTTGCTATTTGCAAAAGTACAACTAACTTCTTTCACTTGCAACAAAAATTTCTGTCTTATTTATATATTTTTCGCTGTGTTAAGCAATCCATTGACTAGTTAAAAATTCTAAGTTGATAAGCGTAAGCATGTTCTATGCATATCTTATTTATTCGGGGAAGCTTTTTATAATAAAAACTATAAGAGAATTCATATGTACATAAACGTCTCATAATTTTCGAAATTTAGAAAATATTTTTTTTTAAAAAATTGCTATGGAGATTCTTTTGATAGTATTATCTCTATGCTAAAATAAATTGCATTAATTTAATAATATTTCATGAATCAGAGTAAGAGAAAAAATAGTTGAATTTGTGAATCACATGCTTAAATGCTTAATAAATGATAAATGAGATTTTATAGTTTAAAGATAGCTGATAATATTGTAGATAGATTTTCAGATAAGTAGAGAAAATTTTTAAGCTTTGTTATCTAGGAACTGAAAAAGTTTTGAAAAGCTTTTAATTATTCACTTTATCATAAAACTATGAAAATAAAATGCTACCGTGTTGTGGCAGGTGTTTCAATCCACCGTCATTCTACAAAGCGATGTTTTCAACTCCAACTAACATATAGAACCCTTTAAACTACCCAAGACAGATAAATGGGAACGAATATTTGGAAAACAGCCAGGTTTTAACCATGATAAACGCTAAACATATCCGTTACTGGTACTTTACAAGGGAAAAAAGTGGAAACTCCGCGCGAAACACAGCTTGCGAAATCACTAATGCCGTAATGAGTTTCAGATGTTAACGAGGCTTTATCCAAAATAAACCACTCTGGCGTTATTTCAACGTTTGTCTTTTTAGGGCTCGAAAAGCGTTGTTAAATATCGAGTAAGAGAGGCTGATCCATTGCATTGGCCATCATAAATCAAGCTGCATTTCACGTCTTCAGTAAGAAAAAAAAGAAAGAGAAAGAACAAATAAAATTACCTTTCGTTAACTTAATAGCTGCCCGAAAATATTGCTTACGTTTTCCGTTTTAACGACTAGGAAGCTATCCAGTTTTAAAGGATCATTAAACACTGCCGTTAAAGCGACGTATCTGGAGTTAAGCTTTCAGATACCCAAGAAACCAAGTAGTTTATTGTTATGGGGCCCAAATTAAACAGCAAAGGATTCTTTAAATAAAATAATGCTTGAGAACTCTAAAATATAATTTTCTTTATGTTCTATATATATAATTCCTTTCATTTCTAAGAAAGAGCGTAATTTCTGATTAAATACTTCATTCAATTTTCTATTGAAAAATATTTAAGTAACGATGATGCTTCAATTGCGCTTCTCTTATGATTTTACTATTTTTAATGAATACAAGCGTTTATAACAAAGTGCGAGGACTTCGTATTAATTATGCATGAATATATATATGTATATATATATAGGGTGTCCGAAAATGACCGCATAAACTCTGCAAAGCTAAATTCCTCGTTGGGAGTACTTAAAAACTGCCCAAAGAAGCGTTCCTGTACGATCCATAGTTTACGAGAAAAATACGAAAAACAAAGTATGACGTCACTTCCGGTGCAAGAAAAAACTTTATTGAACATATCAACAGCAGTATATGCACAATTTAAGGCAGATGTTCAAAATGTCCACCGTGCATGTCGAGGCAGGCTTGAGCACGGTGTGGAATGGCTGCCTTTACACGTCGCAGCATCGTGGGGTCCACCGAAGTACAAGCAGCATGCAGATGAGCAACTAAGTCCATTTGTGTTGTCACTACGTCTCGATACACCAGTTCCTTGAGATGGCATGTTGCAGTGGTCGCAAGGCATGTCGCAAGTACATGTCGCAGTAGTCAAGAACGGAATACATGGCCACCCTACGAAGACTACCGGTAGCTGCAAGATGCAGCCTTTTAAATACCAGTTCAACGGCGGCTTAACGTCATTCCACGGTGCGCGCCTGCATGGCGCGACATGAGCGACGAGCGTTTTAAGCATTATCGTCTGGAAAGATATGCAAATACTCTTGTTGATATATCCAATAAAGTGTTTTTTTCTTGCACCGAAAGTTACATCATACTTTGTTTTTCGCATTTTTCTCGTAAACTATGGTTCGTACAGGAATGCTTCTTTGGGTAGTTTTTATGTACTCCCAACGAGGAATCTAGCTGTGCAGAGTTTATGCGGTCGTTTTGGGAAACCCTGTATATATATATTATACCGAAGTGTCGCTGAATTTAAGGACAGCTACCTAGTTGTGACGGATCTATACGGTCTTTGACTAACCTCCTTTCAACCAATCTTCACCGAGAGCCAGGCGTGATTTATGTAAATAAGATATATTATATAAGTTCGGGTTTCGCGAGTTAAAAAGTTAAGGGATATGAAGGGATAGGAAGAGTGCAGTTAAGTGAATTAAAGATCGAGACGTCAGCACGAAGTTGTTGACAATCGTAGATAGCCTGTTACGTGTGGAGGTACGCGAAGAGAAGCGGATTGTATATAGCGAAAATCCTTATTACAGAAAGAGAGAGAGCTTGGATTCTTCACCCATTCTTCCAGCCAGTAAAAAGGCCGAAGCCGTCACGATGGAACTTCAGATGTAACATATAAGGTCAGTGATTTTATTTGATATATTGAGATTATTCGCACTGGGCGAAGCTGTAATTGTGCGCGTTTAAGCTTTCCTAGATTCAGCTGATATTCTATTATTCCGCTAGTAGTGATCCCCCGCTTAGTTACTCCACTCTCTTTTGTTTTTCTTAAATTGATTAGTGTGTGTCTAAACGTATTTGCTGATAAGAATCAATAAATTTATTTGAATTGCAATTATGTCTTTTGATCATTTAAGTCCGCCTACACATCCTGCAGTATTTTCAGATATACAGGGAGGTAGAAGTGTAAGGGGTGGCCTTAAGTCACAACATAGTAACGAGTTGGGCCTCCTCTGGCCTTGATAATTGCAGCCTCACGACGAGACATAGATTCAAAAAGTTTCTGTAAATGTTCCACGGGAATGACTTTCCAAAATATTAACTAAACCTGACCATATTTCAGTAAGGTTCGTTGGTGCAATGTGATAGCCTTTCACGCTTTGTTTCAAAACATCCCGAAAATGCTCAATAGGATTTAATTCTGGGCTTCTTGGGGTCCAATTTATGACAGAAAAGTCAGAAGAATACTCATCCAACTAGCCAGTAGCCAACCGGTACTTACGAGAGGTCCAGTTGTCTTGCTGAAAAACTCCATTACCGTGCGGATAACAGAACAGCATAAACGGGTGGAGGTGATTACCCAGCAACTCTACGAACCGCATTGCATTGAGGGAGATTGGTACACGCACCAAATATCCCAAACCAATGCAACGAAAAAAAAACCCAGACCATGATAAGCCACAATGCCCTTGTACATTTCCAACCTGGTATGCAGGATCCATGGATTCATGAGTCTAACGCCATACTCTCAGCCTCCCATCGGCATTAAGTAGTCGGAATCGAGACTCATCGCTCCATGCTACTCGTTTCCACTCATCTACACTCCAGTCTCTGGGCTCTCTTGTTCAGGCAAGGCGTGCAGCCCGACTGCGAGCATTGAGCAATGGTACTCTGGTAGGTCGACGGTCCCGAAATCCATACGATGAAGTGAGTGTTGCACAGTCCGTTTACTGATTGTATGATTGGTACCGTCATTCAGCTAGTTGGTAATATGAGCTAATGTTTGGCTTCGCTGGCTAAATACAATACGTAAGTACGAGTGCAATATGTCTCTCACCACGCATTGTCAAGGCTAATTGTCCTTTGCAGCTTGCCCGATAGTTAGTTTTTTGTCCAACATCCGTGCATTCTTATTATACTCTTGACCCTGTCGACTTTCAAAACCCTAGCTGTCCGACGATTTCGGAAATTGAATGGCCCATGCGTCGCGCACCTACAATTTGGTCGTGATCGAAGGCGCCTAAATCAGGCAATTTGCCCATACTGGCAATTCCAACAACTAATTCAGATCAACCAAGGTACATGCTACATGTGCAGTTACCACAGCACCCTCACTTGCGCATAAACGATGCATAGCCCTTGCTATCCCTAATTCAGTAGCACTTCAGACTAGTATTGTGTATTTTACTTAGTAATAACTACATTTCTATAACATTTCTTCCTTTCTCTATGGTCCAGTGAATAGACAGATTGCAGGTGAAGGTTGACTAGTCAGAAAACTTTGTTTAAACCAGCAATCTTGGTTCCTAAGACCAAGAGTTTGCTAACTTTTCTTATTCGCTTGACTGGTTATACTTAGGATTATAACTATTTCTATAGTTATGGATTATATATATATATATATATATATAGTCAAAATTTCTCTACAAGATATAGATGAATAAACATTAATCAAAACTGAAAAAAATTGAAATTGCAAGATAACCAGACAATAAATTTTTAAAAAGATATGTGAAAAATTAAAATAATAGATTTCAATATAAAAAAAAATTTTTAAAGTATGGATGCTAAGTATTATAAACATTATCAAATTAGGACAGCTTAAATATAAAATAGTTTATATAAAAGTGGGGTTGGTTGAACATGCTTTGTGGCCAGCCAAACTTTCTCATTTTCTGTTAATAATACTGAGCAAAAACCTATTGAAAATAATAGATAGAAAATCCAAATCCATTATGAGAAAAAGGCAGCTTACCGAAAAATTGCAATCAAAAATGCTGAGCCCACATTATATCTGAGTACAATAAACAAGTTCTGGCCATATTCTGGACCCAAATGCAAATTCAAACCATAGGAATGGTTGAATAATAGCACTTAGCAAAAATATGAACATATTAGGAAAAAGAATTAAGAATTGTAAACATACTACCATTACCTTAGGAGCACTAAGATTATATATGAGTTAAAAAAATTAATTAAATTAAATTTAAAAAAAAAATTAGAGAACAAGTAATTTTATCTAAAATTAGAATTTGGAGGTAACTATAATTTTCTAGGAAAAGTAATCAATTTATAATAATACACTTTTAACAAACTATGGAAATTTAATCCTTACTATTTAGAATATATTTAATCAAATAACTATTAATAAAATTAATTGGGCATTTTTTAATTAAACAGTATTTAGTAAAATGTTTATAGTTTTTTTTTTTATTTTTTCTAATTTATTTGAAACTAGAAATTTATTGCGTTGTAGTAATTAATAACAATATTTCTGAATATAGAAACATGTACACTACTCTCTCAATGTGGTACTTTTATAATTTTGAAATTAAAGTCTTCCCGTTTATCATAAACTTTTGTTTCTATTTTATTTTATTTTAGTTTGTATATCAAGAAAATTTGCTTCGTAGTTGTTACTATTTGTCTGTATTAAATTAAGATATTGTGGATAAAAATTAATGCTAGGTTTAAAGTTGTCTTGCTTGCGAAAAATGATTATATCATCTATATAGCGGAAAATGATATTCTGAGTTGTCAATGAAACTATTTTCAAAATGGCGTAAATATAAATTTGCAAGACATTTGCTAGCTGGGCCACCTTGTGGCAAACTTTTAATCTGTTGATAATATTTACCATTATGATATACACAGTTCTCTTTTAGAACAAACCTAAGTAGAAAATTAAATCTACCATAATTGACATTTTTAAACAAATTATCTTCATGTAATTTTACAAGTATTTGTGTGTGTGTGTGTGTGTGTGTGTGTGTGTGTGTGTGTGTGTGTGTGTGTGTGTGTGTGTGTGTGTGTGTGTGTGTGTGTGTGTGTGTGTGTGTGTGTGTATCATATCATCAATATTAATAGAGTTAAAAAGATCTTCAAAATATAAACTATATACTGAATAAATTTTTTTATCTTTAATTTGTTCAATGAGTTCTTTACTATTTTTAAGTCTGGCTGTGGATTTAAGATTATTTATTGTATCTTGTAATATTTCATGGAGAATTTTGCTTGATTTGCTGATATATATATGAATTAAAACCATTAGTAACTGTTCTAAAATTGACTGGGTCTTTATGAAATTTAGGAGTAAGAAATACATGTGGAAATTTAATACTATTATTAGTTTGTATTTTAAATTGTTATTTATTTCTCTATCAGAAATTGATGACTTAATAATAGCTATATTATTATCAAAATGTTTGTTGATCAGTAAACTATAATAGTATTTACATATGAAGGTAATATTTCCTGGCACTTTATAAATATAAACTATAATAAATTTATTTTGCAACTTTTTAATCTGATTTTTAACATTAAAAAAGATATTATTATCTTTACTAAGTTACATTATTAATCTATTGTGTAATATTTCATTTAAATTCTGTGAATGCCTCTAAAGGCATACTATATTTAATAACAATTTTGTAAATGAATTGCTCAATATCATTATATAACTGATTTTCGATAATTTTATTATTATTGGAAATAATAAGTCTAAAACCAGTACCGTTATTCATTATTGTTCTAAGATTATTGTCTTTTACAATATTGAGGTTACCAGTATTAACATGGTGGTGATATTTATCTATGAATTCTTTAAATTCATTACAATTACATTTTAAGTTTTCCTGCTTTATAGGCAATATATGTGTTAAACAGGAATGGTATCATTTTTTTAACATTGAACAATAAATCAATGATATAAATGATGGCTTAAAATGGATAGATAGATAATAATTAGTAATCAATTAGAAGAATTCAGGTGATTCTTATATTTTAACATAAATATATGTTTAATAAAAAAGATAATAAAATCAAAAAATTTCAAAATCACTCACTGAATTTGGAGTTCGTACTATTTGTACAATCCCCCTATAGCTTAATATATTGCAAAATAGTATAAAAATGTAAAAACTTTCCGAATAATTTACTGTAACGACTTTGAAATTCAGAGAATTATAGTTTTTCCTGCTCTGAAAGTTATTTTCAATAGAAAAAGAAAAATGAGAATCTATTAATTTTTGTACACTTTGGTAATTGTTATAAATTTTTTAAAAAATGTTTTCAAAAATTGGTAAACTTTGACACAGAGTTATTTTTGTTTCATTTCAATTTCACAATCAGTCTATAAAAATTAAAGTAACATTGGTATCTGAAGTCCGATGCAAATTAAACTGATCGCTAAAACTTTTCAGATACAATTGATTCATGATTGAAAAAATTAAAAATTGATACCATATAACCATTTGACAAATATTTGTACAAGGAAGTTTTTTCTTTTATTAAATGTGAATTAAACTAAATGTAAAATGTAAGAAATAAAGTACAATTTTCTTTTTCGAGTGCGTTTTAAATAATACTTTATTACAATCAAATTATTGAGATTTATATATTTTTGTTTTAGAAATAAAACTCAGGAAAGTGAAAACCAATTATAATCCTAATGATTGAAAAGTAACTATATATATATGTAGTAAATCAGGCGAGCTATTTTGTAGCGTTGACCGGTGTTTATTTATGTTGGACCTTTATATATGTAGAGTTGTCGATGAGTATTTATGTTGGTTGCTTCTTGATAAATAGAAAACTCTTCTGCATCAGTTTTAATCTTCCTTTATTCATGTTCACAGGCATATGAAATTCAAAATCATTCAGAATATTTAAGTAAATGAGACGCGAACACACACATAGCAGAAGCGGTAAGCACCAATATTTTACAGGACGAACACAAAGACAGTAGAATGGTCATTGGGGCATTTGATCTCAGATGAGGTCTTAATCCCCTATCTTGAGGCTGTTGTTGGACATTAATGATATTATTTGTCATGTTTAAGGAACTAAATTATCCATAGACATTATTCCAATCTAAACTGATTTATTAATTCTTATCACTTATCAAGAAACAGACACAACACATTTCTAATTAAGGTATATAAACTATGATAGAGTGCAGAGGTGAGATATACAATTGCGGGAATATTATTACAGAACTTCAACTGAATCTAAGACAGCTTAAGCGTGCACATTTACAACTACGCCGCACACTAATAATCAGCTTTTACTTAATCAAATTTACAGTACCTTATGTTTTAATGCTTCGGTTCCTTCACGAAGAACTTCAGGCATTATCGATAGCTGGATCAAATGCCGATGACTCCACGCTCCGTAATATTTAATTACTCTGTTTTTCAATCTTCAATAACCACTTCTCTTTGCACACATCAAACGTATCAACTTCACTTAAATTGTCAACAACTACGTGTCGACAGCTCACTCTCTTCACTTTACTTTACTTAACTTAATTTGACCTCTACTTGGCTCTCCTTCAACTCGCGAAAACCGAATTTATGTAATATTCCTCATTTACATAAATCACGTTTGGCTTCTCGATGAAGGTTGGTTGAAATAAATATTTTGATTTAAAGTGAAAAAGAAGGAATTAGTACAGACGCGTATAGATCCGTCACAACTCTACCAATTTTATAAGATTATTAATTTTTCATTTTTTAATGATACTCTTTAAGGTAACAATCATAAAGGGAAATTATTTTATTTATTTTTATATTAAGCTAACATTTGCTCCGTGATTTTCTTTTGTGGTTGCAGTAACCTAGTAGTTACGCTTACAAGATCAAGGCCGACACTGGTTCTGGGGTCCGTGTGCTCGTGCCTTGTGCCAATTAACACCAGTTATGTAAATGATCACGCGCGTTAAATCACGTTGCAGGATGTGGAAGTTTAGAGTGGGGGATGTTATCATAGGTTTACAATTGACCGTGATTCAAAATGATGAGGTCCGTCACCAACAGCCTTCGTGTTGCTCCAGAGGGCAATGTAAATGAAAATCGAATCCAATCAGATAGAAGGAATAAAGAAAAGACTCATCCGTACATATTCGTGCTACAATAACATGCTTAATTTAAAACTAAAAAAATTGTTAGTAGAAAGTATCAACCAGAGCAGTTTTTAAAGAATCCAGATTTTGTAATCTTAAAAGATGTGATGACATAACTTTTAATAGAAATCCGACTTTAAACAGAGCAACTGAATTTCTAATATATTAATTGGCATTAAACTTTACATGTTACTTAATAAACCACAGAGATTGCTCGTATATAGTTTTAAAAGGATACTCTTCACTATATACGTAATAAATTTACAGATTTAACACACCGTATGTCTGTAATCCCCCCAGGGAATTAAAATTTTATTTACAACAAGAATAATTAAAAATGTACAAGGGGTGATCAAATGAAAAGGTACGAAACGACATAAAAATGAAACAGTTAAATATTTGCATATTCCGCCAAGGGAGAATGTAGCGAGACATCTCGGGATGCCATTGGAGACTCTGACTGGGATCGGATCATGCGCGGGTGCCCGTATGCGCAGGAGAGAGCAAAGGCTCTTATAAAAAGCGACGTCCAAATGATGCGAGCACAGAATTACTCGAGCACAGAAAAAGCATTAACTCCGATGTGTACTGTGAGACACTCCGACGCCTTGCGCAGGTCCATCAAGAATAAAAGACCGGGGCTGCTCAAGGAGGGTGTGGTTCTGCTCCATGATAACGCGCGTCCACACATCTCCAGAGTCACACAAATGGAACTGGACAAGTTCTAATGGGAGACGTTGGACCATCCGTCCTACAGTCCGGACATGTCACCCTGCGATTTCCATGTGTTTGGTCCACTGAATTAACACCTGAAAGGAAAGCGCTTCAACTCGGACGACGTACTCAAGGACACTGTGAAGGACTGGGTCTCGTCACAGCCACAGGAATTCTGGGAACAAGGAATCCTGCGGCTTGTTCATCAGTGGGATCGTTGTGCTCAGGCCTATGGTGTATATTTTGAATAAAGTCTATATTTGTACCCACCGTGTCGTTTCGTAAATTTTCATTTGATCACCCCTTGTAATACTCGTAAACATACGGTTCTTTATAAATTAATAATTATAATCAAAGAAAATTTTGCAGTTGATACTAGATAGTATCCAGTGAAAACTGTTGCAGATTGTCAACCATTTCAATCTGCGTAGAATTTCTCATCTGGGTGTCTGTACCGTAGACCTAAAGGAAATCTCTAAGCCCATGATGGGGAATAATGATCCATGTGGTAACAATAATGAGTGCAAACACACACATATATATGAGGTCAAATAGAAAATAGTCCTAAATGCAGTAATATCAACTATATATAAATTGGGTAAGTACTGCAATACCCTGATTTTACGCTTAGCTGGGGCTGAATGATATATAGCCTTGTACGTCAAATTCGTGTGAGTCGGGTATAAATTCGCCAATAAATATATATAAATAACTTTTAATTGGGCCCGGAGATAAAAGAAAATAACAAGTTATGAAAAAAAGTTTAATAAAATCTTAGATTACACAAATACAAAAGCAAACATTGAAGTTGTTTCATGTAGAAGGTCTCCCATAAAACCTAATAAAGTAGTCTGCCGGCTCAAGATTTGTTTTTCTCCAGCAAAACTTCCTCGTAAAATATCAATATTTTTTTTATTCCTTGTTTTGTTGAAAAAATACACTCTTCGTTGAAACCTGTATCTTCAAAAATTTGTTAAGCTTTTTCAATTAAACTGAGGTCTGTCAAATTCCCAACCGTCATTCGATCTTCTGATTGAACTGGGTCTAAGGACTCAAGTTCTTCAATGTCTTACTCTTGCTCATGCATTTCTATAAGCTTATCAATTGCTTACTCCTGACTGAGGGAATTCAACAGTTCTTGGAAGTCATCACTATCCACTTCTACACTTCTAAATTTATTTGCCTGAAAAGTTCGAGAACTTTTCAATCACACTGCCAATTTCATCATGTTCTAGCACTGATACCACCACCTAAGTTTCAGTGATTTAAAAAAAAATCGACGATATTTGAAAATCACGTAATTCCGGTTTTGTGAAAGTCGGGGTATTACTGTACACACACATAGGCTTGTATTTGAAGAACAAGGCAAATAAGCAGGTCTAACAATGCACTTCATATAAAATTTTTCAGAGAAGTTAAAAAAAATTTAAAGATCAGTTTTCCCTATTCATCCGAGAATAAACGAACTCTACTATATTCACAATCTTTAACAATTAAATAATAAAGAGCCAATGTGAAATTGAAAGTACTAGAATGAAAAATGATATTTTCTTATTATTTCTATCTTTATTTTAATTATTTTCTTGTATTTCACATGTTTTTCATTTTAATATATTTATTACTATTTTAAGCTGAAAATCAATATGAAATTAAAACAAGAGAGTTCAGAGATTTTTACTGATGACTGGTGAGATGGTTAATTCACTCTAAAATAAAAATAAAATTAAATAGGAAGCATTTGGGGAAATTAACAGAGGTCATGTCAATGGCGTAAAAAAATGGCAGTATTTAGTTCACTAAAAGCAAGTTTTAGATAAATGTTACAGAAAAGTTCAAATAACGACTTTAAATTTTTGGTTTATTTAATATTAAAAATCCACCGTATATGAATAAATTTCTTTTTATTGAAGTAAAAGTAAATTATTAATGCAAAGTTTTTCTTATTTGCTAAATAACTTCAATAGATTCGATACACAATTATGTGCAATTCATTATTTTTGAATATTGGAAGTTTGCTTCAATTATCACATTGTATGATAAAATCTTGTTAAACTTGGGGTGTTTTGTTGAAATATTTCGGAAGGTATAAAGTAATTCTATGTATATTTTTGGGATAAAATAATTAGAGTACAATAAACTAAATATTACATTAATACAGTGACATACTTTATTCTAGCATATGTATACAAATTTTATACACAGATTAAATTATTTTTGATGTTTAATTTAAGTGAGATTTGTTTGTTTATTCACACATTTTTACTCAATAAGTCTACAAAAATTTTTAGAGTTAAATAAATTTAATTTAATACTTAATACAATAATATATTTCTTTTATTTTCCCATAAATTGTTTAGTTATCTTATTTTTCAATCATTACCAAAAACATTTTTAAAGACATTCTAATTACACGTCAATTTCCATGCCACAGAAATTTTATAATACTATTTGCATATTTTCTGAATAGATATTTCTTTTTCATCTTTCGGTCAGTTTATTTACACTTTTGAAGATCAACTCAATGTGTGTGTGTGATCAACTTAATTTAATCGAAGATCTCCGTTAAATTTGCAATTGTTGCAATCATGAAAGGAAGTGTTAAAAAGATGTGATGGTGACAATTTCACTTATTATGAACTATCATCTTATTTAAATCTAATATCAGTATCTTAAGAAACTTTACTAATCAAATCAAGAAGAGTAATTCAAAACATCCCTCCCCTCTTCGAAAAGACAGCACTTCGTTATTAAACACACACACACACACTTTCAACTTTCTTATCTGAAATACACATTAACAATGCGATCCTTAATACCATAGTAAATCAACTCCACATTATAAACGAGCACACGTCGAGCTATTTTAATAACACAGCCCGCCGTAGCATTTCGTTTGTGTGTTCTGACAATGGGTGTCATGTCGCTTTACAAATGGCAAATGGGAAACTGTTACAACACGTACGTCATAACTTGTGCAAGATTAGAATCTCTACTAAGGCTCATTAGAGAGAAATACGAACGGCACTAATTACTACGTTCACCACAATGTCGATAGCATTAACATTGAGCGTTCGATATTAGCGCAGCTATACTTCATTAGAAGCACTGCGTTTGACAAGGATTTGAAATCTGCTCGGAATAAATAATATCTTTATCGTCAGACGTTTAAAAGCCTAGCAGACAAGAATCGTTAGAATTTTGAGAGGGAGTACATTTATGGAAGGCCTGCATTCAATTTGAGCTAGTATTTCGCCTCTCGCGTCGAGCTGCTTGGCACTATCAAGTTACAAGTGTAAAGACGCAGCTGTGAAAGTTTGGTGTGGAGTACTACTGACTTAACGAATGAAATTCGTTTAGAAGCATCGACGGAGTTTGTAATTTTCTCGACTTGTTAGTGAAATTGTTCGTCGCACATTCGTTCTTATCTTCTATGAACATGCTGCTTTGAGGTGAGTTATTTGCTTTTAAGGTACCATTAATGTACCCACGCTACAGTACATGCTTGTGGTTGAATCAAATAAAGGATCACTCCGAGTCCGTAGTATTATGTCGGGTAATTGAAGTGTCGCCGTTAGGCCCCCTTTCCTTTCCATTTGGATTTCAAATAACTGAAGGAAGGACTGGAGACGATTTCTGGAGTTCATGCATGAAATTATTCCCTTTCCTTTCAATGTAAATTGTAATGTGGCAGATTAAATGCACATTAAAGAATATTATGCATGGAGTTATGCTTTGGGATATTTTATGTGATCTCTATATTTTCAAAAGATGCACATTATTTTCCACTTATAAAGAATTTTCTGAAGTAGTATTATCTGTCATAAAATAAAATTTTAATTAAAATATCAAAATAATGAATAAGTTAACTCGGGTCTGCAATAAGAAATATGAAATAGAATTAGAAAGTTGAATAGAACTACTAAGTAGAGTAATATAATGAGGCTATATAATAGAAAAATAGAATAGAATAACAGAATAGAATAAAATAATAAGGTCAGGAAATATGTCGTAAATGAACTGTATAAGATTTTTCTGCCTTATGATAATTAAAACATCCATTTTTCAAACTTCAGCTTAAAGAAGTTATATTTTACTCATTTATCTCTGTGGTTAGTATGAAACTAAAAAAAACTCATATTTATTCACTTAAGCTGGTAAATTTATTTCTGAGACCTTATTAACATAAAATGTTTCTGAAATTTCTAAAGTTTACTTTTAGTTCTTTTAACCTTACATTGAAGTAACTTAAATTGGAGCTACAAAAAGAAGTCTGACCAAAAAAAGTGTTACATAAAAGCAAAATTAAAGAGTAGATAATGTGTCTTTACTACATTTGCATTTAATACCTTTATTTAATTTAATACATATGAAGAAAAAATTACATTCCGAGCAAATGTAAAATTCTCACGAGGCATAGAAGCAGAGTTTATTTAAAAGGAAGTGAAAATATTTTCTAAGGAATCTTCACGATAAAAATATGCAGACACAAAAATTATACTAAAATTTTTATAAAGTGTTTTATTTCTTAAAGCACTACCTATGCATGAAAAATTTTTGATGAACTTTTAGAAGTTGTGTTTTATTCATCTCGCTTTCTCGTAGATAGTTTTGTTTTACCGTATTATGAAAAATAATAATGTAAAATTGTAGTATAATAAAAAATCACAATTAAACATTAATAATTGACATAGCTTCATTACTAATTTGTTATAAAATTTAAAAGGCCTTTCATCGATGATATCATCAAACCATTATCTTTCTAAGCCAGGGGTGTCAACTTCGCGGCCCACCACGAACATTTTTGCGTCTCGATCAGTATATCAGTACACAATAATATATAATAAAATATCAAAATTTCTCCCAAAATAGGAAAGACAGTAGCAGAGAAAAGATGGTAAGGTGGCAGGACGTAAACATGGAATTTTTCTTGTTCTTTTATTTATGTTTCATATAATCTATTATTCAAAATAAACTTACGTTTGTATGAAAATTGATTTTTTTTTGCGGCCTACTTAAAGTAAAACCTTGTATGTTGGGCCCAAGTCAGTCTTTGCGTTTGACACCCTTGTTCTATATGCTATACTATTTTACTTTCTTTAAATCTTACTATATAAATCACTTTCTACTTGTAATTAAATATACACAAACGTAAACAATGTTTTGTTATATACATCAAAAATAAAAACTTTTTTAGGCATCTTAAGTTTTTATTATTACTAGACCTTTTTACTTAAATTAAATAAGAAATAAACAATTTTAAACAAAGTCAGTTTTCTAGCTTGATTTTTTTTTATTTAAGGCATACTTCTTTTGACGTATTAAGCTAAATAATTAAAGTCTTAGCACGGACTTTCGTTTCTGTATTGATAATGCTAAAAGTAAAGGTTTTTTGTTATTTTTGAAGTCACCAAAATAATCTTCGTATTTCCAAATAATAATAATGTTTTTCGAGCCAAAATTCGCTACTATGAAAATAAAAAGCACTGACGTATATTTTTATCTCGTCTTTTAAAAATAAAACTTATTATTCTAGATAGATCAGAGTGCCGGCTTTTTAAATTATTCTTTACGTGACTTGATTATAACTTTGCATTTTTTATTGATTCCTTTTAATATTCCTTTCTTAAAAAACAAACCGTTCAAATTTTTTGACTTAAACTGATTTATTAGCCAAACACTAACAACCATTTATTATTTATTATATTTTTTTCGGTTAAATACCTTTTTCACTCCCGCACATTATTTTATTCCGATTCCACAATAAACCTCCCTTCAGCAAAGTACAGTCTTCATTGTATTCTAATAGCACACCAAAGACCCTTTTCAATCGAAGACTATACAAAGACAAAAAGTCAATGTTATCTTCCTCAATGCTTATCGAGGTACTTTCATACACATTTTTCCTGTCAGGAGGATGAAGCTCCTTATCCAATCAAAAGACACAAGACAGTGATAGCAGCTATTAATTACTTCGTTGACAGTAAGGGTTAAGGTATCGATTGCAAGCTCTGACCTCTATGATTGACCAGCTCATACTACTTGGTAAGGAACTTGACAACTATCCATGATAAACGGTTTTCACTTACGAAGATGATTGTCAAACTTTCTTTTTAGGTATCTTGTTTCAGAAAAGGATGCATGTATTAATTTTTATCTTTAAAGCATGTTTCATTTTGCGAAACAGGACAGTTGCACTGAAAGTATATATATATATATATATATATATATAGGCTTAAGGATAAAATACACTTAATTAGAAGATCGCTTCATGTAGTTTCTCATCAACACTATGATTTTACTTTAAAATGAATTGTTGTTTGTAGATATTAAACAAAGAAATATTATGTTTGCTTATTTTTTTAAAAATTTTATTCTATTCTGTTATGCTATTTTTACAACTTTAAAGAAGAAATTATCTAAAAAGAAATATTGATTTTTCCTAAGCATAATTATACCTTATAAAGAAAGAACTACCTGAATCTTATAAACTTGTGACATATATTTAGTGTTAAATAAAAATCTTTCTTTTTAAAACGCCTAAACATTAATTTCTTTAAATTTTACAGTTTCGAAATTAAATTTTTATCACTATGAATCATTGTTAAAGAGTGCACCGTAAGGGACACAGACAATTAAATTAACAATACATAGGTGAAAAAAGGCTTAGTACAAAAGACTATCAGTTGATCTTGAGGTTTGTTAAGATTAATCATCATAAAATAGTGATAATAAAGGGTAAATTCTATTAAGAAGAGTAAAAAAGAGACAAAAGGAAAAGAAAATAGTATTACAAATTATACAGTAGAAAATCATTTAAAAAAGAAGTTTATATAAATTAGCTAGGAATATAGGTAGATCAAATTACGCGGGAAATCAAAATCACAATTTTTTCTTAAGTAAATTAGAAGAAAGGTGCATATTTTTATATTGCATTGTTTGATCCTTTAACTGTAATTTTTGTATAATCTAAAAAGTTTTAATAAGTAATAATAATAAGTGAATTTGAAGCACACGTGTCAAATATATAATTAAATTTATAGTTAATATTCTTTCTCATAACGTAGTTTGTTGCTCATTTTGAAATAGATTCCGAGGCTCATGAAGAAACTAATTTTTGAGATATGTTTCAAAAATTGCTAACAATATTAAATACTCATTACAAAATATTAAATACCCACAAACATTTAAAAAGTTCAAACCAAAAAAATCTCAAGTAATATTATTCTAAAAGTTAATTGCAACAACCTATCTTTTAACACTATAAAGTTTTGAATTGAAAATATCATAAATGTAAAACTTCTTCTAGGAATTCAGTAAAATTTAATACTGTTTATACAAGCACGAAACAATATTATGGTACATGAAGTGAATCAAATTCAGTGCTATTCAATTGAATCACAAAAATATATCAACAGCTCTAAGATTTCAAATCGATCAAATGTCCATCCACTACAGTGCTTTCATTGATATCACAGTTTAAATTATAATCCTGTGAATAATGCAACCATGTATTTTATATTGATACTGCATAAAAATCCAGACTTGTAAATACTCTGAAACCTTAAAAATAATTTCGAATGCATTAATTATGAGTTAATACGTTGTAAGGTACTATAGGCTTCTAAATGTATCCTAACAGGGTAATTCATCTGAAACACTCATATATAGTATCATTTATTATTATTATTATTATTATTTAACCACTTAACGTGTGCGCTATAGTTAACTCTAGAGCGCTAACATGCCAAATTGTGCACACTCGAGATAATTCGAACGGAGTCGTATTTTATACTGCTGTAATTTTCACACTTGAGTTTGAACGAGCACTATTTGCTTTCATTAGACTGTATAAAAATATTTGCATTAAAAAATTGCGGTAAAATAATTTAGATTTCACTATCAAATTAGTATAGACACTAATACAAAGCTATCATAATGATAAAAATAAAATTTCGGGCTGGCCAAAATCATCTGGAATTCTTCACCTTACGACAAGTCATTTCCCCAGTTCTGTTTCAAAACATCAAAAGAAGAAGCTGCCACACATGATACTGCACTGTGTGTTGTGATAAAAAGGATAACAAAGGAAAAATAAAACAAAAAGGAGTTGTTATATAAATAATAACTGCAATATTGGTCATGTGTTGCATCTTGCTTTCAAATATATCACACAAAAGATAATTTTCAAAATTTTTAATAATTACTCATTATTATTATTTATGTTAAAAAAGCATAAATAAATATTTTCACTGATAAAAAATATTTTTTTTAAACAATTCGAAAAGAAAGACAATAAAAGTCCATGTACGAGTAAGATTGTAATATACGGCTCTGATCTGCTATGTAGATTAAAATCCCAAATTTTAAAATTAAAATTTCGAATCATTTTGTATTTTTATATCTATTTTGCTTCAAAACTAGGCTCTAAAATGTGTTTTTTCTTAAATAAAAAAATTTAGTTTTTACAGTCTTTTTTTTTTTAAAAAAGCATGCTCGGTAAAATCGTACACGTAAATCGATAAAATACAAATTATTAAAAACTATATTAGACAAGATAAAAGTTTCCACATACGTATAGCTACGTGTTGGAAGCCTTCTTTATAAAGTCTTAGTCTACATAAAAAATTTCTTGTTTAAAATATTATTTTAACTCCTAAAATGCCACCAGCATATATATACATCTTGCTTCCCTAGTGTGTTAACTGCCCCGGACGTGTATATACGTTTTTCCGAGGTATATAAGTAGAGTGGGTTATTGGAGTACCTGTTTACACGTGGTAACTTCACCTCATATCTGGGCAGTGGCGTAACGTGCACCCCCGCAAGCCCGCATTGCGGGGGGCCCAAGGCTTCAAGGGGGCCCAAAGCCTGACTGACACCATGAACGTAGATTTTCTCAAAATTCGCTTCACATTTTTTAAAATCGAATTTTTAAGCGATTTTCCATTCAGCGATCAAACGTCATTCATATATAATCAAAACTTTTATACGCTTATATATTAAATACCTTTAATCTCCCCTATAGAAAATCAAAGAACTTTTTTTTTCATTTGCTGCAATCCATTCGACGAGAGATACTTTTCTTTAGTGGGCTTTCTTTTTAAACCTAAATTATTAAGAAATAAAACAAGTCATATGGATAAAATGCTAGGAAGATACAAAAATTCAACACTGTTTTTTTTACTGTATACATTACATTAGCAGTAGGGAGGGGGGGTGGGAAGACATGATTTACTTTTTCAAAAGCAGCAGAGAAAATTATTGGCATCTTTAGTCCCTCCCCTCACATGTTTCAATTTCATTTAGTAAAGTCGTAAATAACGTACATCTGTTATGCTTCTTTCAAGTAAAATAGTATTACGATACTTGGAAAAGCATAGAAAGCAGAATGTAATTGAACTTAGGCCAAGTTCATCCCGAGATTCAGAAATGAAGAATCAGGTAAGTGATACCTTTTCTCTTTCGTAAGAATTTTAAATCTAAAATTATTTTACGGTGCTCGTGTCTTTCTTAGAGTTCGTTTTTATTCAAGTTACCAGGTTATATCTCATTAGAAATTTCCAGTTTTAATAAATATTATAAATACTCTCGAATATTATACATTATTTACTTCGTTTACTCAGATTCCGGTTGATTTCGTATTCAGTTAAAAGATTAATATTAAATATTTTTACGTGATGTATAAAGGTACATTATGTTGTGGTTTGGCACTCATTTGTATGTATACACTTGCTGGAAAAGAATATTCTTAAGGACGAATGAGAGAAGATAAGCCCTGAAGCAACCACTGACTTGTTAATTCATTGCTGAAACGACTTCAGGAAGTTTTCAACGCACGGGGTTATCCAACCAGCTAATTAAATAGCTTATTAAAGTTACTACTAAAACAGTGAACGCAGACTTTTTCTATTTGATTTTTGTTGGTATCGCTACAAACCTGTCCTTATTTTTAAAGCTATGAAAGCAAATCGAGTTTACTTTTTTTATTCTCAATACTTGGAAATAAAATATAATTTAAAAAAAAAATTTCAAATTCCGGTTTTTAAATTATTTTTTTCTGTATTTTATTTAAGCAGTACTAGGTGAACGCAGACTTCTTCTAGCAAGTATATATATATATATATATATATATATATATATATATATATATATATATATATATATATATTATATATTATATATAAGTTCCAGCTTTGTTCCCAAGACCTGACCTTGCGGGGGGGCCCAATTATATATTTCCGTTACACCACTGTATCTGGGTGCTTTGAGTTACATTGTTTTGGCTTTGTCTTAACCCAGTACTGCATTAAGATATTAAGAAAATCAATGAAAAGATAATTAAAATAATATATGTAAGTGCTTTAAAATAAAGAAAGTAATATGAATGGTAAAATTGAAATAATAATTTTAAGGAAAAATCTGGCTTTAAAAGGAATATTTTCGATGTTCAACACTAAGAACTTTGAGAATCCGAACTGCTTGTATGAGGGACTTGTCTGGTGAGAGTGAAAGACCGAGACACAAGCGGGGTTACCCGCTTCGTCGGAATGCGAGATTCCCAGTTATTGGGGGTTTAAAAACAGTCTTGGCTGCTTTGGGTCAATCTGGTTGCCGGTCAATCTGGTTGCAGCCTCTCAGATTTTTTGTTTAACATTTATAAACCCCGTGCACCGCGCAATGTATAACACAGACAGAAGAAAGGATTACAACACAAACATCTATGCCTTCTCCGGGATTCGAACCCAGTCCCTACGGAACCGCAATCAGCTTCACTGACCACTATACCGGATGGGCGGCTAGCCTCTCAGATTGGGAGGGGAATTCATGAGTTTCGCTCACCTCTGATAGACATTTTTTCCCGCGCTCTGATCTTCGGTTTTTGCTGCAACCCGATTGGATGGGCCTGCCCCGCCCACTCTCAGACTACATTTTCTCATGCTTTTTCGAGCTCTTAAAAGAGCTTTTTTATTAACTTTAATTCCCCATCTCAATTTTTTTTATCTATTTAATGTATTCTTTAGTATTTATTATCATCTAAATTCGATAACTTTTTTACAATGGGCATTGGTAGAAATTTTTACAGTCATCTAAAAATCCCTGAAAGGAGATGTGAGTCCGACAGAACTAGGTGCTCCAAGCAACATTTGCCAACGACTAGATGAACTTTGGAAGAAAACTGCTCTGAGAGCAGTCAGCCAACTCTACTCCCATTGGAGGAGAGAAAATCTAAGTTGAGGTTGGCAAATTTTTGAAAAGCTGAGAAATTTATGAAAGTTATATAAAAAAAGATAAGAATGAGCAATTTTGAATAAAAATTTAGCAGGGAATATATATTTCTAGGTGTATTACAAAAAGTATTTAAGCAATATTTTTAGATTTTTAAGAGAGCTGTATTATTATGGTTGTCGTTGTTATTAAGAAAATTAATGACGATAATTTTGATCACCTCACTTATATTTTTGAGAGAGGAGTACAAATGATTTACAAGAACTGCAAAATTTCTGTTATTTAAGGAGTTAATTATTTTAATCAGATGAGGAGTGGTGTTAATTTTTATTAATTTGTAGAATAGGTCTGTGTGCCAGACTCTATCAAAGGCTTTTTGAATGTCGAGGAAAACAGGCCCGGTCAACTTATTTTCCTCGAATCCGGTTTTTGCGTACTCCACCACTCGCAGAAACTGGTATGATGTGGAGAGATAGGCCCTGAAGCCATGTTGTTGTGGGTTGAGGACGTCATTTAAATTTATATGGTCGTTAAACCTGTTAAGAATGACTTTCTCAGCGAGGTTGCTTAGAATTGGTAGTAGGGATGTGGGGCGATAACTGTCTATGAGAGTAAGGTCTTCCCCGGGTTTCAAATTAGGTACGACTGTGGCTGTCTTCCAAGTTTGAGGAAATGGACATGTTTTTAGGATATCGTAAAAAAGTCAGTTAGTTGAAAGATGACTGATAGTAAATTTTTCGCCATTTTATTAGTGATGCCCTCGCGTCCGGGAGCTTTTTTAGTTTTAATTTTCTTGATGAAGTGAATTAGTTCAGCGGATTTAGTGTTAGTTGGGATATCGTCAAAGTTAATGTCATTGATAAGGAACCTATTTACAAGACTCGTACGTTTTGTGTCAGAGGTTGTATTTTCTATGTTGTGTGTTTGAACTGGTTTTCCAGCAAAAAGAGTTACTAGAGTTTCAGCTTCTGTGAGTCTGTGTAGGCAATACTGGAGGGCTCTAAAGGCGGAGATGGGACATCTCTTCTTACTGAAACTTTTGGCCATGTTCCATAAGGAACCGTTCTTGATATCAAGCAAAGTGAGTTTTCCCTCCCATTGTTTTTGACTGAAGGCGTTTACTTTCCTTCGAATCTTATTTTGAAGCCTATTGAATGTAATTTGTCATTTGGGTGTCTTGTGTGTTGCCAGATTTTTCTGGTCTGGTTTCTATTTTTGAATACGATTTAAAGATCAATATAAAATAATTATTTTTTGTTGGTGTAAACAAGGTGTGAAGATGTTTCGTATGCGTTAAGAATGTTTGAAGTTATATCAGTAGTCTTCATTGCGATATCCTTTCCCGTGTGTGTTGTGATTGGTTGAAAGAGTCTGGTTTGTGTGTGTGTGTGTGTGTGTGTATGTGTGTGTGTGTGTATGTGTGTGTGTGTGTGTGTGTGAGTCTATAACGCTCTCAGTCAGCAGTGATTGTGCGTATGGAGAAATTAAATTTAATAAAGGTTTGAAAGTTTAAAATAATAGGATTATGGACTGAACTTTCAACCGAAGTACGATATTTTCTTTGCGATGATATCAGTAAAATTATTCCGAAGGCTTTGGAATACAATAAAAGGACCTTGACAGTGTTCGAAAGGATTTACTTATTTCAGAGAGTAAGTTGCTTATTTATTCCTTTTCTTTTCCCACCCAATACACTGCATATGCGGGTCTATGTGAAAAACGGTGGTGCTTGGGAGCAAATCGCGTAACTTTTAATCGGTAGTTAAAGGATTAAAAAATATAGCTTTCTGTAAATATTACATAAAAAGTATCAGATGACCCAATATACCATGAACTCTTTAGTCCTCGATAATTATTTCTGTTGCTTAGTAACTACACGAGATAACTTTCCAATTTTGTGCTCTAGTAAAATTAAATTAGTTTCATAATAGTAAAAATGTAGTTTAAATAGCTCTACCATAGTAATCTTCTTAATATTATTAAACCGTAATAGTTTCTTTCTAACAAAATATATGATGACGACTGTCAATAACATCATTACGTGCAAATTAAATAAAAATAGAAGTTAAGTTTTCATCTTTTAAGAGGAAATAAAAGTGCTGATCATCCAGAAAGATTTTATTTTCAAGATGAAGAAAAGGTTACATTATTCCTAATTGTTTCGTGCGTGAGGTTAGTTGATTTTATTTTAGTACATGCACCGTTATATATGAATATGAAATACTAAAAACTTATTGTATAAAATAGTAAATTACTATACGAACTGGCCTTAACTGCAAATCGAACTCATTTTGATTTAGCACATTAAATGTATAGAATAAGTGCAAAGGATATATCATATCAATTTTATCTAGTGTGTTGATTTTCTATTTCTACCTACGTATGCATTCTATCGAGAAATGTCATTCTTAATTTTAATAGGTCTCTTATATGCGCCCCAATCAAAATAACTAATTTCTATCAAATAATTTAGAGAACTCAATCATTCATAGTCTCTTGAATCCATCCTAATGATTGCAACTCACTTATCACTTACGGTCTGTTTTTTTAAAAATTTCCTTTATTTATTATCTTACAGGGACAGCATTTTAACAAGAAGTTCTTAATGAACTGTGAAAGCACCTGAAATATCATTATTAGATGGACATTTCTAGATTGTTTTAAAAATATCACTTTCCATGACACTACAAAAGATATACCTATAAAAACCTTAAGAGCATTCATTTAAATATCTAATAAGGTTACAAATTTTACCAAATTTCTAGGCCACTTTAAAACAGTGCATTTTTTATCTTTTGTCATTTATGAACATGGTACACTTAAATAAGTAAATATTATTTTAATTGGAAGAAACTATATTTTTGTGCAAGTGTTATTATATAAAACATTGATAACTATGTCTAGGAGGATTGAGATTAAATAACTATTTCGCTTAAATAATAAACTTTATTAATTTAAACTAAGACTTTCTTCTTAACTATTTCATTTATTAGTCTGAAATAAGGATCAACCTTTATTGCATCTTATTTACGACCTAAGTTTATGCTATTAATTACTCTGCCATAACAAAGCGTTTTGCTGTCGAGTAGACCAAAAGTTATTTATCCATTGAAATATATTATTCATCTTTAAACACTAAAAACAAAGAAAGTAATAAATATGCTTAGTAGTTATGTGTAGTTAAATAAGTAAGGAATAAGTTTACTGGAAATAAGTTTTACGGAATAATTCAGAAGTATCTGTCCAAACGCCGGAATATTTATTTTGAAACAAAGTTCTAATAATAGAAGATAAATTTCTTACCTTTAGCACCTTTTTTTAACCTTAAATAGTCTATAATGTTGTATCGTAATTTATAAGTCTATATATTATAAGTCTATAAATCTATATATTTATTCTTCCCTAGTTGAGTGATTTACTTTTATACCTTAATAATGAAGATTAACTCTAAAGTACAATTATCTAAAAATACTTAAAATTAAAATAAACATCTCACTATGTTAAAAAACAACACTAATAAATTAGAATAACTAACAACTAAAAATATAATTAAAGGTTTTTGAAGTATTTCATCATGTATCGGAGGAACACTTCTCTCCAAGTAGTATTTGTATGAGCCATTTACAAAATTTTGAAGTAAGAAATCTTATTCCTCTTTCAGTTTGTATTCATTTCAAAAGGATTTTAGAAAATATAACTTTCATATATACTATTTTAAGTGATTTAAAAAAACACTTTTTTATAATTTATTATTAAGGTATATTTAATTATGTAAACACGCATATTTTGAATGATTTATATTGTTTCAATAATGAACGTATAACTCTATTATAACCACATTTTCTATTTTAAATGTGATAAAAATAAATAAAATATAAATTTTAAAATAAAATGCCTTTATTATAAAGGAGTTTTCAGTTTTAGCACATAGAAAAAGGCCTTTTCATATACTCATACATTTGATATACTGATAAAATTGTATAATTAATTTCTATATGTTTCCTAAACAAGTTTTTATTTTTCATAAATTTTATTTTAAAGTTGTTTAAAAAATATGTTACAAAGTGTTTAGTACAATAAAGAGAAATAAAAAAAATCTGAACAAACACTTCCCCCTAACAAAGAATGACAGAGAATAAGAGTTTAAAACACAAGAAAAACTGAATGTTCTACCAAAAACAGTTCCACAAGGAAGGTAAATATATACATATATATATTACAGGTGATACATATACATATTATAGGTTACAAAGAAATTACAGTTGAAGGTTGACTAGTCATAAAACTTTGTTTAAACCTGCAATCTTGGTTCCTAAAGCCAATAGTTTGCTATTCTACTACTGTGGCTAATATTTCTTACTGTCTTGAATATTTATACTTAAGTTTATAACTTTCTATATATATTATTATGGATTATATATAAAGTAGACTCTCGATAATTCGAAGTTGGAGGGACCAATGAAAAGCTTCGAATTATCAAGAGAGTAGAAAAAAAACTTCCAAAATACACGAAGAGAATTTTTTTCTAACACATTTAAATGAGATATTAAGTAGTAAAATAGCAATTATACATAATGTAGCAAATTATTTAAAGTATTTGTTAAAAAGTACATAATATACAAAAGTTAAAAGTTTTATATTAAAAGAATATATTTATGTATTAAAAACAATTATTAAAATAATACATAATGTACGTAATTAATCTTTTTTGACGAAAAATATCTTATCTTTTTTTGTTTTGTTTTGTTTAATGGCTCCTCTCCTTTCCCTTTCCACTCCGTCTGTCTTAATTTCTCTTTCTCTCTCTCTCTCTCGCACAGTACTTCTTCACTCCAATCCAAATCTCTTCCATTCCTCATTGGAAATAAAATCACTTCGCATCCGGTTCCCTGACACTGTCCCCAACACCTTTGCTTCTTCAATGCACGATCCAGCCCGTCCCATGCCCTTTTTGGTGTCACATACTATAAGTCACAAAGATGAGCCATAAATCGTACTGTCAGTTCCAGCGTAAAAAATACACATTCCTACGCATCTCCTTTTTACAATTGCGTACCATCCTTTCTGAAACCAGGGGCAGCAAGGCCACGTGTTAAACGAAATAAATGGATGGCTGACAAAATGTATGTCCGGTCTATTGTCTCCTGAAGAAGGAAATTAATAAAAATGTATTTTCGCTTGAGGAACCGGGAAACACAAAGGAGGGAGGGCATCAAAGGGGATACGTTACATGGGTGCACGCAGAGAAAATACAACACAAAAGATGTAAGCTCCAATCTATTTGATATCGAACATGATAGTGAATGTTCAAATTGCGGAGAGTTTTATAAGATAACTTTGAATTATATCGCATGTTGTAGTCTTATCAGTCACAGATTTTACTTCGAAATATTGAGTGCACTAAGACGTATTGTTTTAATTAGAAATATCAAGAGTTTTTCTATGGACTGAGCATATACTTCGAATTAGCGAGAGGTTTGTATTATCGAATGTCAAATTAGCGAGAAATGACTGTACATATATAAATATATATGAGGTGAGAGTTCATGCGTCACCTCGGGTTGAAAATGAAGAAAACGCAGAAGCACTTCGTATTTTTAAACATTTAATAAGTTAAAAAGAAGACCGCACATCGCAAGTACTGAGATAGAATGAATGAAAAGGAGGCTGTCCTTGTGATATCAGCTGGCAAACAATATGCGAGAAGCCTCCATTCTTCCTCCATATCGTTTTACGCTCAGCTTTACCATGTCTGTCGGAATCACAGTTATAGGGAATGTTGGTGGTTCCAGTTAATAGTCACTGCTGTGCCAACTGGTGTGGGTGGATAATACATATATATATATATATTCACATATATAAGAAATCTCTTAGCTAAACAGAGAGAGAGAGAGATTCCCCATGAAACTTTGAATCTATCAATACAAGGAGATCTAAACACCAATTGGTGATCAGAACTTGCTTTTAAACTGAAGTACTGAGTGACAACATTGTAAGCAAACCTGAAGGAAGGTCACTACTCAACTTAACACATAACAACTGCTGTTGTTGTTGTTTCAAATCCCCTTGGAGCAGGAAAGCTTACACTAAGTCCATTTGACCTTTCCCCATAAAAATGTCACCAAGCAGGTCTTGATCTCCAAACAGCTATCCCAGGGAAATGTGCCAGCTGTCCAGTAGATGAGAATGAGAAGCATAGAGAGCAGGGACAGAAAAAGAAAGACTTTACCGTCTGCTTAAAGATCATACCACGCAAGTGACAGCTTCTAAAGCGCGCCAAGGCTGTTTGAAGAGCTCTGGATCCCCTGCACTGTAAAGATAGACCAGGACTCTTAGCTGCGTACCAGTGGTGAGTGGGAGGCTTTCGCCAAGTCAGATTCATTTTAGCTTTGTGGAGGGAATGAATTTCCGAGTGACTCAAGACAGAGGAACTGGAGTTAGGGAGATCACAACCCTTACCAGCCAGCTCATCAGCTGCCTCGTTCCCAGGAACACCCACATGCGATGGTATCCACTGAAGACACATTTGTTTCCTCTGCTTCAGCCTAAACAATTTGGATATAATATCTAGACCAGTACTGTCCATGATCTTTGGCCAATTCTTCAGATATTGGATGGAGCTTCTGCTGTCTGTCAGGATCCAGATAGTGTCCTTATAAGAGTTGAGAGCATGATTGAGAGCACCACTGATAACGATGAGTTCCGATCTAAAGACGTAACAGTGGTCAGAATTCCTGATACTGATTTTAACATCACTCCCGGGAGTATTACTAGATATACCACTCCAGGTGCTCTACCCATATCCGAACGACTACCATCTATATAAATAATCAAGGCTTGATCGGATATGCCATTTATGACTTCAAGTGCCAGCAGTCTGAGTAATTCCGGATGGCTGCTATACTTGGGAGAACTGATCAATAATTCCTCCCGGAATTCAACATGATTAAAAGAATCAATGTGTGTGATGCAGCTAAAAGGGGTAGATGTTTCAACACATTGAAATCTATAAAACCACGTTTCCACATGTAATTAAGTAGGCTGTTTCAATTTAATAGTTGGTTACTTGTCCAGTTTAAGATGAAAGAAGAGGTTCTATTAAAGGAGCCAAAGCTTTTAATTTTGTTGAAATATCTATATGAGTTGAC
Source organism: Trichonephila clavata (assembly GCA_019973975.1). NCBI lineage: Eukaryota > Metazoa > Arthropoda > Arachnida > Araneae > Nephilidae > Trichonephila > Trichonephila clavata. The sequence continues at coordinate 74,692 of BMAO01038364.1, read as the reverse complement.
TTCGAATTTCATAGCCAGAGGTTGGATGTCTCGGATTTTCACAACTGCTGTTCGATTGATAAATCAGAGCTTGTATTTATACATTAATTTTAAGTAAGCCATATGAAAATGTATAGAAGGAAATATACTTATGTCGTAAACATATTTTTGTATTTCATGAAGAAATGTAATCCTTTTTGTTATAAATTTTGATAAAATTGTGTATATAAGTCTTGTTCCTCTTACAATTCTTCGGCTCTTCAGAATCATAAATTAATATTGAAAAGTTATTTAAAGTAATGGTTTGAGAACTGAATATATAAATATTTGAGAGATGTGCAAACATTTAATTTTTAAGTTTTTCCTAAGACATTAATATTATTTTAGCGTAAGGCTAAGGGTTGACATTATAAACTTTCTATACAGTGTGACTTTATTATGCCTCAAGCTTCCTAAATGTACATTAAATAAAGAAATATGCATTAGTCCGTTCAATGTAGCTTCCATTAGTATTAATAATAATAATGTTTTTTCTTTGTTTCTAGTGCATCTTACGTTATTTATAGAACGTTCTTCGCATAGCCATAAAAACAGAAACATATATATGTTTAGGGAATTATTTACATAATGTATTTTTTCTTCTTACTCCAAAATGCAAACTTTTTCGGCTTATGAAATACATATAATGTGAATGTGGGTGGTTAGCTGTTGGATTACAAAATTGTAAGCTGATTTGAAGTACATTTTGTCGTAGTTATTATATTTTAACATGTATTTGTCCCATAAAACCAATTATATTTATAGGTTTTTTTTCATTTCGTTTTTTTCTGTATATCGGTGCAGGTAGTCTGGAAAAGTACTCAGTGTTTTTTAAGTAACTTTATAGTAGGGAATTTTCTTTTTGCTATGGTTCTCTTTAGATATCTGATGAATTTTAATAGATTTTGCGTATTGTTTTTTTTCCCCCTAGTTGTATGTTCAAGAAATTTGGTTCGTTTGATTAATGGTGGATTTCAGGAAAAAATAAATATAATCTTATAATTCTTTGGTGACTTTTTCTTTAGTTTCTGTAAATACAATTTACAGTATAATGAACATGGATGTTTGAAATAATTTTCGTAAAGAACTCTCTACTTTAAATGCAGTAGAAATTCTTCTAATGAATTTTTTCAGTTTCATGTTTTAAATGGCCATAAAACACTATAAGAAAAAAATTATACTAAGCGTTTAAATATACATTCCAAAATATTCGTTGCTACTTGTTGCATAGACAGGTTTTGCTCAATTATTACAAGATTATTCTGATTTCAGAATTCTTCAAGAAACCATTGATAAAATAATAATACAAAAATTGCTAAAACGTTATTTCTAGCCAGTTGGGACATACTTAGTGACACCTCTTGATAATAGAAGCTATACCAAATATTTTTTGGTGAAATAAAGGGAACATAACAAAATGAAAGTAAAATTCCTAGTCCTCTGAGAACAAAGAACTGTACTCAATTTGAATGCTATATTACATTTCAAATCAATGAGTATTCATATATTGTGCAATGAATGTTATCCTGCATTTTAAAGATTTATTTATTCAGTCTCATGTGGATTTCTGAAAAGAAAAAAGACATTTTTACAAGAAAAGCATTTCTGATAAAAATGTTCAAATATTTCAAAGAAGTCATAAATTTTACATTCCTGACTGAAATACTTTGAATATATCTTCTTAGAAGATATTAAAATCAAAAAAGGAGTTTCGAAGAAGAAGGGCTTTTTATACATAGGGAAATAAGGTTTTAAAAAGCTGACCAAAAATTTTGTAACCATAAATAAAAAAAAATAATGTTTATGTTTTCGATTACGTAAGGTCATGTGCTTTGAAGAGTGAAAAAAAAACTAAGATAAAAAACGTTACAAGAAAATTCATCAAAGCTCTAGGAAAATGGGCGTACTACTTTTGAAACCATAGCCGCCTAAAGTAAATACATTTATGACACTATGATGAGAAAAATTTATAATTAACATTCACGTTTGATCAATAAGTATTCAATTAAATTTGTTAAATATATTTTCGCATTAAAGATTCTTAGTTTTAAAAACCACTTTAAATAAACATTTTGCAGAAAAGAATACCTCAACAGAATTCTACAAAATATCCAAACAGAAAAACTGAAATTTGAAATAACACAATTTTTATAATGTTTCTTTTTTAATACTCAGTTTTGATGAAAATATATTCTCATACATTTTACATTTTGTTGAAATAAATGTAAAATATATTTCTTTGAATATTCATACAACAGCTAACAATTAAGGTTTTACTAGTATTGTTTTTCTGATACTGAAATACCTCTATAAGCAAAAGATTTTTTACAAAATTGAGGTATTTATAAAAGTTTACAACACTCAGCAAAAATCAATCATTTTTTTTATAAGCAACTCAAATAAAACATTTTAAGAATAAACTTGAAATAAAATGTAGTTCCTTTGATATGTTTTTTTTTAATTGACATTGTTTTTACACCTTTTTATAAATCAAAACGACTTCCTTCAAACTTGTCAGATACATATAACTTTGATTAAAACATATTCTTTTTACAATACTTTTAAAAATGATAAATTGATAACAGAAAAAAAAACACATCACAAAATTTTTAAGAAACTTGTTCCGCGTAGCAAAGCTCAATACTTAAATTTAGTTTCCTCCACCAAAACTTTTCCTAATTTCTCGTCGAAAATCACGGCCCTACAATGGTCTGTAATTTACTCTCGCCACCCAATTAGAGCGGAGAAAATGATAAACGGCCAAATCTCCCGGAAAAAATAAATTGCTGAATCTCTAGCAACAAATGGATGTTTATAAAAGAAAAGGGCTCTCGAGAACTTTTCGTGTAGTGCAAAACGGGAGAGGGGAAAATCCCAAAAGAATGAATGGGAGTGGTGAAAAAAAAAGACGAAACAGAACAAGGTATAATTAGAAACCTTGTTTTAGGCAATTCAACATATCCAAATAAAGATCTTGCTTCTTCTCTTTAAATCTATGCATAATAATAATGCTCCATTCATTTTATCGGTTTTCAGTAAGTAATTATTCTAAGTTAACACAAATTGTGTGGAATATATACATAGATAGAAACATCCGTTCAAATATTTTTTTCCTGCAATTTAAGTTAACCTTCCGTGGTTTAGATTTTTTCTTCTTCCAAACAAAATGGTTTTAAAACATTTTAATTAATTAAAGTATTTTGTGGTTATTTTATCATTGAATCAATTGAATCCGTTGGGAATGCACCAATTCATTTGCAATGAATAAAATGTATCGAATAGATTAATGTTTATTGCATAGTTTTGAATAGTTTAACTGTCATATGATTACGTTAAATTCTAATCATTTTTGTCCCATTAGAAATCCACTAACGTTAATTTTGAGTTATTTATATATATATATATATATTTAAAGAATTAAATGAACACATGATAGTATTTTTATTTAATTATTGCGAAAAATCCAGTTTCCAGATCTATCCTCGAGATAACCAAAGTAAAAAAACAATTTCAGAAACTTACAAATAAAAGATTTTAACAAAAAATAGAATATTGTAAATTATTACTGCATATATATGTGTATGTATGTGAAAAAGTTTGAAGCACTTGGTACAGCAAGAAAATCTTAAAACACTTGTCGGGCATTATATTCCTCACTGCTCAATTCGAATACATTAACCCCTTAGGCTGTCAATTTTTTTGCCCAAAGTGTTCCAAAAATAGGCACATTTTTTTATTGCAAGTAACTAAGTATCATAATGCAAAAATGGAAGAATTTTATTTTAATTATCAATTTTAAAGTTTTCACACTATTTATTATCTTATAATTGTGAAACACAAAAACCTCTAAATGTTTGATTTTCATGAGCACACTCTGCCTTCTACGAAGAATGTTTCACAAATATATATATATATTAAAAGAATTTCTCTCATATTTAAAAAAAAATTCATATCCAAACCTCTTTTTCAAACGGTTGAGGATTTTGTGTGCGTGTGCATGTACATATACACACACAATTTGAAGAATTTAGTAATACTAAGTCTTACGTTGTAATGGGGACTGATATAATTTCAGCTTTTATGGATTATCTTTCCAATTTCATTTCTTCTCAAGCAACAAACTGAACATTGCCTTGCCAATCCCTTTTTTTTTCCATCGAATATTTTCAAGAATTCAAATACCTGCCTTCAATGAAAAATTTCTACCTTCATCATAAAAAAAATCCTGGATGAGAAGCATTTCAGTATCATGGACAAACTACATTGCTTGAAGACACTAGCAGTAATAATCTTACTATATGACAGTGCTTCTCAAAGTTACAATATTTGCGACTCAATATTTAATAATCATTTACATCACCCCCCCCCTATAAAATAACAATATATTGAATTACATAACATTATACATTGACGCTAAAACTGCGATACGACTTTACCCTCTTAAGTGCTGCCAGTGTATATAAACGTTTCACTCAGCCAAAGTGTTAATTACCTCGGATGTACACTGGTGTCCAAAAGTTAAGCAAAAATCGTAAAAGGCGAAAAACATGGAGTAAATATTCGTAAAAATATTCCAAATTTCTTGCGGATATTAATTGGGTGAAGAAGAAACATTAGGTTTATGCAAAACTTTTCAGTCGACTACGTCCTGCGCGAAACACCGGCGCATGTAGGAACGCGGAGAAACCGATTCACGCAGCCTTGGCAGTTCAGACAAGTTTCGTGCAACTTCTGTGCGAAGGAACGTTGTCAACCATCAAACAAGGTGAATGATGGCACAAAGACGCCAATTGGACATGTTTATGAAAGGAATAATCGTTGGAATGCTGGAATCCTCACGATCACAAACCGAAGTGTCTCGAATTCTGAATGGGGACCAGTCTGTAATCTCAAGACTGTGGTTTCAAAGAACGGGAGATGTTACCCGACAACCAGTATCAGGTCGACCAAGAGTCAGAACCCCTCGCCAAGACCGGTATCTGGTAATAAGTGCGCGCCGTCAGAGGGGCAGTACTACCAGATCACTGGGTTCGGCGCTCACAGTCGCCACAGGAATACGAATTTCGGTTAAAGTGTAGTATAGGGATTTGGTGATTTTTTTTTTTTTTTGATTCGGCAATTTTTATATAGATATTATGGTGAGATAACGAATTCATTGTGGCTTTCGAACATTTTTCGCTAAGTGAAGTAGCTTGGCAATCGATTTTGGTCGCCAAAAGAAATTGTCATCGCCGAGCCCCCCCCCCTATACTACACTTTAACCCGAATTTCAAAACAAACTATTTGCAGGAGACTCAATCATACTGGCCTGTATGCCAGAAGACCAGCAGTTTGCATTGCCCTCACGTCTGCGCATAAACGCGCTCGTTTGAACTGGAGTTTGAAATATCAATATTGGAATGTGGGAGAGTGGGCCAATGTGATGTTCAGTGAGGAGTCCTGGTTTAGTGTGAGTAGTGATTCTCGATGGGTAACGATATGGAGAGAACGTGGAACACGTTTTGAACCAAGAAACATAACGGAAAGACATCATTTTCCATCAAGGAGAGTAATGGTATGGGCAGGAATCATGATGGACGGCCGCACAGACCTCCATTTCTATACACGGGGTCTGTGACTGCTCAAAGACACAGAGACGAAGTTCTTTAGCCTTTTGTTCGCTTGTTTCGAGGTGCTGTCGGTCCTGACTTCACATTTATGGATGATAATGCGCCATGTCACCAAACGGTGCTGATTGATGGCTTCCTTGAAACAGAAAAAATCCAGCGCATATCGTGGCCTGTGAACTCCCCTGATTTAAATCATATCGAGCATGTATGGGATAGGCTCGGGAGACAAATTGCAACCCCTTCGCACCCACCAAGCTCCGTTACAGAACTGAAGAGAGCTCTCCAAGAAGCTTGCAACCGTTTGAGCCCACAACTCATTCATCATCTCATAGCAAGTATGGTAAATCGCCGTGCAGCGTGCCTGGCTGTCAGAGGTGACCACACGCCTTATTAAACTGCAGCATGAGTATTTTATTTAATGTTTTATTTCATTTTTTCTTTAAAGTGTGAATCCTTGCTATGCTCAGTTTTCCTTCAAACTGCTACTTTGGATAGTAAAATTAATTAATATCATTCTTTTGATTTGCTTCCCTATTTTATAACCATTTTACACTCGCATATCACGTTTCCCGCCATTCTGATTTACAGTTTCTTCTTTACTCACATAATTATCAATTATGCTTAACTTTTGGACAGCAGTGTATTTGTTCGTCTTTTTAAAGTACGATCTTTTCTGTGCACTGCTATCCATAGCATTATTTCAAAGGCTTTGGAATGCAATAAAAGGACTTTGTCAATGTTTGAGAAGGATTAACCTATTTAAGGTTACTTGCTTATTTATTCCTTTTCTCTCCCCACCTCCACTCCACTACATCACATACGCGTATCTTCGTGGAAAACGGTTGGTGTTGAGAAGCGAATCACGTAACTTTTATTCGGCATTTAAGGGATTAATTATAAACCATAGTAATTATCATGATAAGTGTTAATTTATGTATATAAGTTCTTATAAAACAATCTCAGGGGGTCACTGGTAAATATTAAACTTGTTCTTAACTTAGTATTGTTTTATTAACTATAAAAAACTTTGTTTTGTACTGATACATTTGTAAGTGTATTATATCAGTGTTGTGTATTTTTTTTTACTATGTCCGAATGTATTTTTTTGTTTACTTTCAGTAAAATTAATAATTTTTAATTCATGTTCTGCTTTCGGTTTTTCAATATTCTCGCACCCCTCTCGTAGAGTTGTCACGCCCTCTAAGGGAGGTGCGCCCCACAGTTTGAGAAATGCTGCTATAAGAATTAAAATATATGCCAATCAAAGACAGAAAGAAAGAATATCAGTCCAACCGGTTGTGGCTAGCTTTCGGTAGCCTATTCCGTGTTCAGGCAAACCACAGTTAAGGGGGTTAAGTTAACAAAGGATGCAGTACAAATGAGCTACTTATTCATTAGATTATGAGCATTAATAATTAGATTATTTAGTACTATGTTTATTTTTCTAAATGTAATTTTAGTGAACCTTTCTGAAAACTGAAAGAAATGTCACTTTAGTGTGTTATATTTCAAAAATGTCTCAGATAAGCATTTTATCAGAGAAAATATCCATAATTAAAGCTTAAAAATGCAATTAAAAATATTTTTATTCATAATTACTTGATAAATTTAGCATATTTTTATTGCATAATGATTTTAAAATAAAAATATTCTCTATTATTTATGCGGCTTATATTATTTATATAAAAAAGAAAATATAATTAACGTTCTGACCAACAAAAACTTCAGATCCGTCTTGATGAAATTCCTTCCTGTGGAATTCGAACTTTTTAAAATTCTAGAGTGTGTGGAAGGAAATAAAAAAGAAATTGCTTTAATATTGAGAAATCTTTTTCAAGAAAATTATGTTTTTTGATAAAGAAAATACCTGTTTGCGTTAAAGATCTACCGCTTTTTGAACTAGTTCGCTTTTAAATCCTTGAGAGAAATTTATAGTGGTTCTCATGTTGATTCTGATAACATAATTCAAAGAAAATCTCTTATTGGTGCGATTTGACGTCAGTTAATTAATGTACTTTTCTAAAGTTTGAGTCTGTTTTGGAATAAATTACTCCTGAGACTGAAGTATATTATTGAAACTAGAGTTCTACAGTGAAAAACAAAATATCATTAAAAAATTATTCTTGAGAAAACTGAGAAATATATAAGAAAAATATACTCTGCGAGAAACACAAATAAATGTCTGTCTGGTGCGTGTCTCCAATACAAGAAAAATGGAATGATTAAAAAATTCCAGCCTATTAAGTGAAACTGATTATATAATAAGGGTTACGCTAGAATGACTGATTAGTTGATGACTGATTCGGAAACAAAATAAGAAAGGTTTTAAGGAACACTTTGCATTGTGAAGCATAACAGAGTTATGAGTGACGGACTTCATAGTTTTGGTTCACGATCAGATGACGAAGACGACAGCTGAGCAGGCAGCTCCTTATCCTAACGTCCACGAGAGGACCTTAAACCACGACAGATTTAATGTGTTCCCTCTACACGGCGGGTATTCGTTGGCACTAAGTTTCAATCACGCGACTCGAGAATGCCAGCCATGAGTTCACCACTTAGCTGCCAGGGCCACGAAAAAAGAAATAATATACTTCTTACACATTAGAGTATATCTCAATAAAAAACTAATAGAAAGTTAACATTATGGGAAAATAGTCAATACATCGGTTTATTGTTTTATTCAAATTTCTTAACGTATGATATACCTTATTTCCTTCATCCTAGGGTTACATTGATAATAGCTTCTAGTAAATATTAAGTAACATTACAAGAAAAGAAAATCCGAGATTCTTAGAAAAAATATAAATTTTCCAATAAATAAAAGAAGTAGTTCTTAAGAGTCTTTCGAAATATGGATGCGGTTTCATAGACGTCTTTTAACATCTTTTAGGGAGAATTTGATTTCTCTTTCACTCTTTTCATACTCTTCATAAAGTTGAAAAATATATTATTTCACTACTGTAAAGTAAGAATTATTGTGCACAATTTTTTTAACTGAAGGTAACGTAAATGTTTCTTGGTTTTATTTCTTTTTTAAAAAAAATGCATGTATACATTTAAAACTAACAACAAATAAACATTAAAATACGTTAAAAGTGTTTTATTATACCTGATTATGATGGAGAAATGTTCTGACAACAACAAATGAAGTTTTCATGAAGTTTGAATAAATTTAACATTTAATATTTTAAAAATAATGATAATTTAACTAACACAGTAAGAAATGAAAGGAAAAGATTATTAACACCCTTTTATAAGTTTCACTTGTATGTAACGGAATCTTTGAACTCAATTTTTACCCACTTTAAAAGGTCAGATTAATTAGAAATTTTGTACACTTGTCAAGAACCGATGACAATACAATAATTTCATAATTTAGTTCCATTGTCCTGATCAGGACATCAGGAATAACGATATCCTGATTTGGCGACTAATTCCATATACCACTTCCAGATTTGGTGACTAATTCCTGATTTAGAGACTAAAAGATTGAGGTGCAACCCTAAAAACGAATACACTTGTGGTTAATAGAAGTAAAACAAAAAAAAAGGTATTCTCTCTTCATATGAGAAAGGGAAGGGTGGGTGTGCATAACAGTAATTTATTACCTTAATATAAACAATTGTCTAGCTTTTCTGAAAATCGAAATAAAAAATAAAGACTCGTACATCTGGAAAAAAAATTATGTTCTAAGTGCTAAATATTTTTTTTTTGTAAAGCAGTACGTTTAGAAATGATGATACAGTGATAATAAGTGATAATTAAAAAGTGATAATAAGGTTGACATTTAATATTACCATGTTTTCATTCTTTGGCTTTCTTGTATGTCTGCCCAGGTGGAATTTTGTAATCTATTTTAAACTGACTTCCCGATGAGCTAGAGACTTGAGACCATAGCTCAAAAGTGGATGACAATGCATGAAAATCTGAAAAAAGAAGAAGAAAAAAAAAATAAAAGGGAGGAATTTTTTGTACTTGTTAATCCGTTATGAAGACATGGTACATTAAATTTTTGGTATCTACGGAGAAAGAATCTTTGTGAAACATTACAATACGGGATTGATCCTGTCCCTTAAACGGAGAGAATACAATTGGCACTTAATATTTCTTCTTAAAACACTTTTATTAGTTTGACCTGCAACTATAGAGACGGAATCTTTGAAATATAACGGTGCGGGACTGATCCGAGGCAACGTAAACGGAAAGAATAAATAACCTTCAGACCGATTAATTAATATCCATTGAAAAGCAAGACTAATTCCAGCAGCCACGTAATCCCCGCCACCCTCGCTCGTCTCCAAATGTCAAACTCAAGGATAAATTCATCAATGAGTAAATGATAGTTTGAAAAACTAAACAAAAACATGTTTTTATTGTGGATCAAACTAAAAAAAGAAAAATAAATTATAGTTTTAAAAAAAAAAACTAAAAAATACGCTCTTATAGTGAATCGAACTAAAAAGTAAAAAAATAATTCTTAATATAAGAATAAAATGATTAACGAGAAAATTAATGTCATTGGGATAAAAACGTGGGGGGGGGCTTTGTAATACATTGTTCACTAACGCAGCATTTCGGAATAGAACTAGTAAGAAATTATAACAATTAATATAGAGCACCCCACGCTTTTACCCGAATGACATTAATTTTCTAGCTAATCGTTTTATTCTTATGTTAAGAATTATGTTTGTTTACTTTTTAGATCGATTCATCATAAAGGCGTGATTTTTATTTTTTTTAACAATAATTTATTTTTAGTTTGCCTTTTAAGTATTTTATTTTGAGATATCTATTCTGTTAAATATATATATATATATATATATATATATATGTTTCTACCATCAATAAGTGAAAAAAATCACCGATCTTGATATATTTTGTATTCATAGAAATGGAAAAATAATTGTTTTATATACAAATAAATGAATGTAAAACAATTGTTGAAAAAGTCACCTAAAAACAAAAAGAAATTTGTAGCGAAATCCAAAAAGCCTGAGCAAGTTTTTTTGTTTCGGGTGGTGGGTTGGAGCTCAGTCACCTGCCTGTGGTGCTTCCTGTGGCTATCATTTGTCAACCTGTGCTGTCTTTTTACATATTCCAGTTTAGTATGTGAGGGGGTAAGATTTGAGGTTTCATAACTCTTGAGAGACGGCTAGTTTTGAGGAGAAACTGCTCCTCTCAGGACAAGACTTTCGACTTTGCTGTTCCTTCTCACCCCTTCTTTCTTGTCACTGATTGGCATTACCATGTATTGTTAGCCAACGGCAACATAGCGTACTGTTCGGCTTTCGAGTGTTTAGGATCTTTGCGGATCAGAAAGTAAGGGGAAAAAAGGATGTTCTATATCCTTTCGTGTAAAAACAAGAGTGTATGGTTAAGTGATTTATGTTTATGGGTTTTAACAATCGACATATGTTTAGAAAGTATTGAAAAGAAATAAAAACTCTTTAGTTGGGGTTTATGAATTAAGAACATCCCTTAACAGACTATTCCTTTTGGTTGAAATATCGACCCCTGTCATGTGCTGGTTCATGGAAAGCTTCATTCTTTCTAACCTGCCTAGACCATTGAAGTGGCTAATTTTAGAATTAAAACTGGACATTACTATCTCACAAAACCCCTGTACAAATTTAGTTTAGTAGATTTCCCGACTTGTCCTTTATGCATTGCTAGAGATACGTTTGGAGACCACCTGGTTTCTTCTTCTGAACTTGGTGACGTAGAAGCAGGCCGCTGATGTTAAAATGCATTGTAACTTTTATTATGTTTATGTACTATATTGGACTGCTCACATTATAGACTGTTGGTTGCCATGCATAGGTCTAGCGTAAAGCATAAAAAATTTCTTTTGTAAGCAAAATAACGTTTTAGAAATATACATTAAACTGTTTCTTTTAAAAACTGATTAATTGTTACCTTTACGAATGTTTTACTTTTCTCTTAAAATATTAGTACAGAATTTTTTATTTCTTTAGATACATGTAAAAAAACTATGTATTTGCTTTATTAATTTTTAAAATAAGGCATCGTTGAATAAAAAAGTACCATTTCCTATGCACAAATGTATGTGAGTTAGAAATAGCTTTACAAAACCCTCTCACAAAAGAAAGTCAAAGAAAAACAATTTCTTTAAAAAAATTATATGCATCTTTGACAAGACAAAAAGTTATATCTAAGCCTATAGAGAAACATTAAGATCATTAATCATAAATGTCCATTTTTCTTCTGAAATATGTAAAAGTATATGAAACAAATACTTATTTTTATTCTACAAGTACAAATCAAAGTTCCAAAGTGTCTTTACTGTTTCTTGGAAGAACTTTTAAACAAATAACAAATTTTTATACTAATGTAAAAATAGTTTTTGTATCATTTCTGTCTGTATAGCAAAGTTAATAAGATTTATTTCACATCAAAGCTATACTAAATTTTTTGTATGTTAATTACGCATAGGCTAGTTATATATATTTTTAATAATACAAATTGTATATATATGTATAAAACAAAAGAAAATTCATTCAAAAAATCTCTTTCAGAAACGATTTAAAAGCTTTAGAAAACAGAAAACATTTTTTTTCCTCACGAATTTTTCTTTATTTTCAATATGCAAAAAATACATCAAATCTTGAAGTATTTACTGTATTTTTAAAAAGATAAATGAAAACATTTTGTAACATGAATAGCCTGCAAAATTTTATACATAATTCAGGATAGTTTATTCTTTAGTTTTTCGCCTTTAGTTTAACACTACATACATGCATTTCAACTTAACTAACAAGAAACTTGTCTTAAAATGCATTGTAGGTATTTACAAATAATTAGGGAATAGTTTTACTGAATAATGAAAATAATAAGCGATTTACCATTTGAGAGATTCTTGGCCACTCTCATTGCGTAACAGATTTTCTTCTATTACTTTTTAACAATCTCCCTTTTAATTTTTTTAAGACTATTTATGAGAAATACTTTAAGGGAAATGGAATTTAGTTATTCCATCATTCGTGGTCACCTTTCGTAATGAAACTTATAGTGTTATTTCTATTCCAAGTTTATATTTTATTTTTATATTTTTTTTATTTTATGTAAGGCATGTTAAGTAGAGGAACGCAATCTGTAAAATTTTAGACACACTTTGATTTTGTTTTTATTCTTTTCGTTTCTTTTTAAAAACTAATTGTATTGTGATCTTATTTGGAAGCAGACAAAATGCACAAAACAGAGTAAAATAATGTAAAAATACATCTATAATGTACAAACAAATGAGGAAAGAAACGGAAAGCGTACTTATGAGATAGATACCAGAAAAAATTATTTCAGACCTATATATATATAGTACTAATTATAAATTTAACATTCCATCTTTACTCCATCAGTCGTTTAAAATACTAAACAATTATCGTGGGTTTCGTTAAGGAAATGCTCTTTTCTCCATTTCATATCCTTAATTTAAAAAATAAACATTCTACAGAAATAATAACAATTCCTCCCGACAGCAAAAAATGTTTCAATAAAGATTATTTTGATCAGCTGAAAAGAAACTAATTAAATATTATTTTTTAACTTTAAATTACAACTTTTTTTCCTTTGTAAATAAAAGTTCCTTTTTTTCTAGCTCTTTTTCTTCCATTGATGTTAATTATAACAAATCTAAGCGTATCATTACTGAAAAAACGCCTACAATCATGCTTTTAAAAAAATTAAAAATGACGGAACATTCTTCTGATTTCTTTCATTTAAAATTAATTAAATGATTAAATTTACATTTTTTTCAAACATATTTCTAAATGAAAAGTATACTTGCCTCTTAAAAAACTTCAAACAATTAATTGCAATACGTAAGTAATTTAAAATTTTGCTTCAGAATTTTAATATACTATATAAGCAAATCATATGTGCTAGTTTTATAAAACAAAACAATGCACTAAAACGTTTTCAATTCAGTAGTATATTTACAATTTATTTAATTTTGTAACATTTGTAAGACTATAGCATCTAACAAAAAAATTTATCTTCTTCATTCCATACATTAGCTACTATAAAGATTCTTCTTAATCATTTCTAAGAAATTACGTTTCATATGTAAAATGCTTAAAAGAATGAAATTACAAAAGCAAGTTACTATAATAAATGTGTGTTCTAGAAATAACACTAATCTCACAACTGAAATAAAAGTAGAACAAAATATAAAAAATACTCTCAGTTTTTTTAGTTTTTCAATTGATTTCTTTAATTTCTTTATCAAAAGATAGTATCAAAGTTTATACATATATATATATATATATATATATATATATATATATATATATCAAAATAATAAAATGCTCTTCTTTCTATGAACTTTAAAAGTATTTCATTACATTACGTAAGAGTATATCTAAAATGAAAATATCAGGAAAAAATTAATTCATTTACATGTCTAACCAGTAAGTGTATAAAGCATGAGCAAAGATTTAAAATGGAATAAAATCTAACCAAAGAAATTGAGTTAAAAATTTAACTATTAAAAATAAGCAAGTAACTTAATAAAATGTTGGTTATTAATAAATTTATACACAAAAATTGATCAAATATCTAATTAACTACATAAGCTAACGATAATTTTCTGACGATGTAACGAATAATTTAGACATTTAAAGTTATTAATGAGTTAATTTAATGTCAATTTCAAATTTAAAAATTTCGTTTCATGTACTCATAGTTCTTTAAGTAACAATTTGTTTTAAGAAATCATTAGCTATGCTATATATTTTTAAATTTACAGCATAAATAAGGAGGGCGGGAATTAGGTTTTAGATAAATGAAAATTTCGATGATGTATATAGTAGTTTCGATTTTGCTTTATAAATTGCCAGCAGGAATGGCTTATAATTCTCAGCAACTGTGTTGCAATAAATTATGGACTGATTATTTAAAACATAGTCAGTAATAGTTTCAAACTGTGAATATATTCTCGAACTATACGTTAAACTTTTTATTTCATCTACATTTAATTATGTACGATGTGTGTGTGCATACTAAAAAGTAAAATTAAAACATACTACAATTAATTCAATTCCTATTTTTATTATCAAAAAATGACATTGCAAGTTATCAACGAAATAAAATTATGAAGTATAAAAAGATAATTTTTGAGATGTATTATTAGTTTAAAACTAAATTTTTATATATATAGCTAATCATTCCTCCTTCATTTAGGGTAATTCATATTTCATCCCTTTACAAAGCAGATGAAGTTTAAAATAAGTTTTTACTTTTATACCGTTTTTTAAATGATACTGAAAAAAAGTTTCATCAATAATAAGTAGAAAAACAAATGTTTTATTTCTCTTCAAACTAAATTATCGTTCAATTTTATTTTTAAAATTGGCAATTAAAAATTAATTAGAAAATGTGACCTGTTTCCCCTCAAACATTTTTTGCATGCATTTTAAAAATAATCAAATTACTTTAAGAAGAAGAAAACGTAATAGAAAGTTTTTGCAATCAGCTATATAAAATTTTGAATACATTTATTGCTTTTCATTTCCCATGACTAATTAGCATTCTTACTTTTTATATTTTTCAAGTAGAAAGTTAAGCAGATTTCTAACTAGCATTTAAGCCTATGAGAAGCGAATTCGTTCCAAGTGACTTCTAAAAATAAACTCTAATTACAGTTGATTTATTTTTTATTCGTAGAATCATTAAGCTAAATTTGCGTCGATTATAAAATAATAAATTGTGTAGACTATTACAGATTTCTGAGATAATGGGCTAAGCTGATGAGTCGCTGTTGAGAACTTTTGTGATAATTAAGGCTTCTTTTGATTTTCAATCGATGATTTCAGAGAAGTTAATGTTTCAAATTAACTCTCTCTCTCTCTTTCCTTCGTGTTTAATAATTTGTCATCAGTTTTATTTTTAACCGTATTTTAAATTTCTGCAAAAATATTAAAAATTCTTTTTTTGAATGTTAAATCTTTCAATACATATTCCTCTTTTCATTACAACACTCGATAAAGGTTTTTGAATGTATGTATTTATCAATCTATTCACACACACACACATTTATTTACACATCTATTATATACACACACACACATATTATATTGGCATATATATTACACATATATATTTATAATGTATAAGTTGATTCAAATTTTTTTGTATCGCTGTACTCTAGAATGGCTGCCATTTTCGCATTGCTAAGGAAAGAGAATAAAAAGACAATTCGCTATTTTTATAGTTATTTAATTTACCAAAACGCTAACACTGTTGTTCTAAATGGGGAATTTGGCATATGAAAAGCGAGGAAAAGGAAAAACATTTGAACTGAAAATATTTATTTGTAAAAAAATTGGAATAAAGTTTTTCTCTTTGTTGTTTTCTGAAAAATTAACAATATATGGTTATTTTATTTTACTTTATTTTTTTCACTTTTAATAAACAATTTAATAAGTGGCAAACATATTTTGGATTTCGAACATTTTAACATTACTCGTAGACCCGCTATTAACGACAATTTGTAAAATTATTCAAAGTTCTTGTTCAAATAATATTCTTCAAAATCATACTTTTGAGAAAATTCAAGAACTGATCAAATAAAAAGATTCGTCTGAATTATGCTGTTTCTGGCTTGAGCACCACGTGATGGGCTCCGAGAAATTCCTTAGTCTTAAGTATGGCACAGTGTTCCACCGCTCGATTGTGATAAGAAAGCATTGGAATACTGCATTTGAGTAATTTATTATATCATAATCTGGACGGGAAAATGATGCAATCGCAGTTGTTGCTCTTTATCAGACATTCCATTTCGATCACCAAACCAATGATGGTACTTTTAGGTTGATTGTGATTTACAAGGATGTTTCATATTGGTGTCATGCCATAGGCTTCAATCGATTATTGTCATTATCATTATCTCATATATCATAGCCTTCTCTCATTTGTTTTTAGTCAGTGTCAATGTGTGGTAATTTATAAGTCTCCAGAGTATCACTCGAAGTACATTAATGGATCTGGGGCTCTATGTTGCTTTTTTAAGCCTCTTTTCTAATTTTGAAATTCGTTTCCTTCAAGTTAGTTTGTCTCAAATTTTGCAATTCATACTTTCCTTGAAGAAAAAAAGATTGGAACTAAACTAATAGAAAATTTGGCTGACTTTATTCCAATGACACGCATACGCAAAAGAATTAAAATCTTGCGTTTACAGAACTCGGATGATTCTTACTCTAACATTGAAGAATTTTTGTGTGCACTCAAGAGCCAAAACATTATGACAACCCCTACATTTTGCAATGAACTCGCCTGGATGACGTAGAAAGCACGTGATCAGGTGGAAGTGGTATTTAACTGCTGCTGGAGACTCTGAAGAATCATTCTTTCACTTACTTCTGTGTGTGAAAGGAAAGGCTGCGGATATAAGCAACTTTGACAGAGGTTAGATTGTAATGGCTCGAAGGCTCGAAATAAGTATTTCAGAAACTGCACGACTCGTGGGTTGTTCGCAATCTACAGCTGTTAGTACTTATGCAAAGAGGATGAATGATGGTGAAACCAACAGTCGACGACATGGTGTTGGAAGTCCACACGCTATCAAAGAAAAAGGCCGTCGGAGACTGTCTCGCATGGTGAAGCAAAACCGGAGCCAGACAGTGGTTCAGCTGACAGCCCAATGCATTGCAGGGCCAAGTAGAATAGTATCGGGGCACACTGTTCAGTGGACACTGTTTGATATGGGGCTACGCAGCAAACGTCTCACTCGTGTGCCTTTGCTGACCAAGCGTCATCGCCAACTGCGCCTGCGTTGGGCCCGGAAACATCGCGACTGGTCTATGGATAAGTAGGAGAGAGTTGCCTGGTCAGATGAATCCCAGTTTGTCATTCATCACGCCGATGGCCGTATCAGGATACGCCGTCTTCCATGCGAACAGTTGCTGTTTAAATGTACAGTAGGTCATACACAGGCTGGTGGTGGCGGTATTATACTTTGGGGGACGTTCTGTGTAGCGTCTCTGGGACCCGTGGTTGTGGTACAGCAGACCATGAATGCTACAGGGTATATGAACATCATTGCGGACCAGTTGCACCCTTACATGGGCCTCTGTTTTTCCAGCTGGAAATGGAATTATCCAACTGGACAACGCCCCATGTCACAAGGCTAAAATTGTATTGGAGTGGTTCCAGGAACATGATTCTAAATTCCATTTAATGTCTTTGCCGCCTAACTCACCGGATCTCAATCCGATAGAACATATATGGGATGTCATGGGGCGGCAGCTCAGAGTTCAAAGACCCCCAATTCGCAATATCTCGGATTTTTGTGACCGTTGTTTAAACATCTGGTACAATCTGTCTCCGGCCATCTACCAAGGACTTGTGCATCCATGCCAAGGCGGGTTGAAGCTGTGATGCGCGCCAAAGGTGGGCCAACTCGTTATTGACAGGTGGTCATAATGTTTTGGCTCTTGAGTGTATGAGGTTTCCTCCTCCCCTTTTATAAAAAAAAATCTATTAGAAACACACAAAACTTTAAAAGATTAAACTCGCTTGCCTATGTCTAACAAATATGTTAAAAAAATCGTTTTTCCTAGACCTGCGAATTCGTATGTAAGCCGAATCCCTTTTAATTTAGAAAAACAGATTCACCTTAAATCTGCCAAATGTCGCAGTTTTTAAGTTGGTGTGTTGTGAAAAATTTCAGAGTTTGGGGCCAGCTCAGGAGTCGTTCTTGTCACTAGAAAATACGAGTTTTGTCACCAGTAGGGTTTATATATTTTTTAAATTCCATTATATGTTTTGAAACTCTGTTTTAATTATTGCATGTATTTTGAAAGCTATGCAAATTTAATTTTATGTACTTCTGTAAAAGTTTTTAATGAAAAGAGTTTTTGGTTCAGTAAAGGTGGCATGAGGTGTTGGATGCTTCTCAGAGGGCCTGTTTGTAGCTCTAAACCTTTTGAGTTAACTCTGCTCACTTGAGCATTCCACCAATAGCCCTCGTGCAGGTTTGAAGGGTGACGTAGAAAAAAAATCAATCAATAAGATTTTAAGGAGGGCTACATTTTAAAAACAAAGGGGTATTAGTTTCCAATAAGTAAAAGTTTTAATAACCAGAACCATCTTTATTTTCTATTTTAGTTTATTTGTTTTTTGATACTATGTAGCGCGTACTAACTATATGCTATTTGTAGCACCTTTCAAAAATATGACCTACGATCAAGGAACGGACCATTTATTTAGAGTAGGAGTCTTCAACATTCTATGTTCGTGGGCAGCATCAATGCACTCATAAAGATCCACTAGTAATATGTCTGTCCAAAAAATAGCGCAGCCAGATATACAAAAAGGAAGGTTTGTTTTACAAGACCACAATTGATTCTAAAGGAAGAGATGATATTACAGATATATATATATATATATATATATATTGAACATTCAATAAGTAAATAAATAAAATATGAAAATTATAATATAATTATTCAGTTAATTTAAAAAGAAACCTATGGTCACAATGGTTCTTGTTATGAACAAACTAAGGTGTTGCCTCAAGGTCTAGCTAAAATTTATCTTCTTCACTTTTATGAAAATGAAAATATAGACAATAAATCAAATCATATTTTAACATACATAGATGATTTAGTTATTTTTAGTAATAAATTAAATTATGTTCCTAACTTTAGTTTTTATCCTCAGTGTTTGAAAATTGTTTAAATCAAGACTGAATTAGATAAAGCAAACATTGGAGATGAACAATTAAATATAGATAATAATTTTTTGAACATTAAGATATATGAAAAAAGAGGAGACTTTTAATTTAACATTAATAAGGTACCATACTTCAGTAGCAATTTACATACTTCTATTTTTAGAAATATAATAATTAATTACATACAAAGGAATAATGATTTAGTTTCAGAAAATTAATCAGAACAATTTTATAAATTTAACCCTCTTAGCGGTTTGAACGTCTTTTTCCGCACGTCTAGAGATGCTTCGAAAACGCACCACACGTCTTTTTCTCACTTCAAGAGAGTGCTTCAAAAGCGGGTAGGCCGTGTTTTTCTGAAATCCTTTCCCCTCTTTTATGGTTTAACACCATGAAAGATAATTAGGGAGGGTTGTAGCGACACAATGGTCACTGACAGGAAGTTTTACAGCTCTCGGGGAACCCTGCGTTTTGACCCTGAAGCAATCCTAAAAAAGTTGGGAAGAATTTCTTTAGACACCTTAGTGAACGAACTATAAGTTATAGTGTTTGTAATTTAGCTTCATTTGAGATATTATTGCGTTTGAATTAAATAAATTCTTTTTGCACTTTTAGCAATTTAACTTTTTTTTTTCAAGTTTTGAAAAATGTTCCAACGTATAAATAAAATATTATATAACTCACTTTTGATTTTATATTAATTTGAAGTTTTAATAAGTTGGGACTGTAATCTGCTATTTTATATAGTTGGACAAATAACTTTTTAAGTATATTCTCTTTGTTTGATTAACTCGTATTATTTTCTTCATCTTAAAATGATGAAACGGAAAAAGAAGTTTTTAAAATATATAAATCTCTATATAATATCTAGAACTATATTTAATTGCTTCATTTTTCTTCTCTTAACCAATGTTTTCAGTTTTTAAACCATGATTATTTCATTATAAGGTGTCAAAAAAGTTAATAAGAAACCGAACGCTTCAAAATTTAAAACCTTTTAAACTTTCCAACTACTAAAAATGAATAATTTTTAAATTTTTGCATCAAATTATTTGTAAAAAATTCTTACGCTTTCATAAAAATAATAATGAAAAAGCTAATTCAGATCCATTATTTAATTATTTTTAATTTTAAAGCCAGGTGTTCAGGGCGCGTATTGTTACAATACACCAAATTATATTTGAATTAAAAAAAAATGCTTGAGTTTCAGTTTACTTCAGAGAAAACATGAATGAGGGGTTTTTGATACCAATTCATATTTTTAACCTTGAATATTTGAATAAATAGTAATTAAAAATATTCGGATACATTTACAGTTGACATTTACGCATATAAATAAATATAAAGATAAATTTGAAAAATTTTTTTAAACATATTTGTTTATGCAAAATTTTTAAATATTTATTTTTTTAAAGCTAACTGAAGAACAAGTAATTAAAATCTGGATATCTATTATAATTAACATTCAGAAAATATCCAGATTTTCATACAAAACTAGGAATTTTATGTTAGAAATTGTATTTGAAATTTCAGAAAAAAATATTTATGTATCATGCACATACTCAGTTAAAAATTGTTTAAAATAAGTACTAACAATTCTTCGAATAAAATATTAAATTAAAATTTTAACATAAGAATCTTAAGCATTTTAATGCATTTCGTAAATTTCATACAATTCGGTTAAAACTGTATGTTAAGAGCAAAAATTATGCTGAAAAATTTGATGAATATACAATAAATTTTTAAGTAGAAGCACTACTGAGAAGCTAAAACACAGGAATGAAAAATTATGATCATATCTACAAGAGTTATTGAACTATCTATTTTAAAATTCAGAAAATCTCTGCGTTAAGTTATACTTAATATTTTAATTAAAAAGTCAACATAAATGTAATGTAATGTTTGAAGACGCATTCATATACTATTAAAAAAATTATAAAGGGCATTGTTGCGAATGTTAAGAATTTCATATAATTTTAAATTCAGATTTTAACAGATTGACGTAGAAGAAAAAAACGAACATCTAACATACAGGATGCAGTCTGCAATACATAACCTTGATAAACAGAAGACGGCATTTTCACTTGCTAGAGCAGAGCTGGTTTAGGTAGGGGTGAGCTGGGCAAAAAGTGAGGGCCCAGCGGTTTTGACGGGTGCCGCACAAGAAATTGCAGTTTTCAGGAAAAATTATAATAATTACAAATACAAAAATAAGTCTTGCAGTTTTTTCATACATTTTTATTAACATGAATTGGGGAATTGATTTCCAATATACTTTGTTGTGTTTCACAATATTTAAGCCCCTCAGGGGGCTCACCTTCTTTAGGTGAGTACGGGTGTCACAATCCCGAGGTGCCCTAGTGATCTTTTCCTTTTCCCACGGGGTTTACTGTCTTTGGCAAACACGGGCTTCACGAACCCGGGGTACCCTAGTGATCCTTCTCTATTTTCGACCCTCTTTCTTGTCATTCAATTCATTCTTTCTTTCTCTCTTCCCGTCTAGACCACAGATATTAAAACAAATGTTTGGCGCAGTAGAGGCGAAATCGGCTCTTGCGCCAATAAACCCCAAAATCACTCACTCACAATATTTAAGGTAACAAACCATAGTTCTTCAGATATATTTGTTCTACTTTTCATAAGCCGTACTCCTATTAAAACTTGCGCTTCCGAAATACACCTTTTGTAATCTTAAGAAATTATATAAACTATAACGATTAATTTTGTAAATTATTAAATGTTCCTATTTAGCCATTTCCGTCCAAACAGTTCAAATGAAAAAAATATTCGGATTCACCCATTCATTAGGAAATTGTATGATTCCAGCAGTAAGTTTTATTTTTTACCGAATAGGATTGCGTCACTTCGGGGATACCTCTAACAGAAACGTTTATATGCTATCGATTGCAAATTAAACATTTTCCCTTCAATTGTGTTTATTTCAGGAGGATCTTTGATTTATTTTATTCATGCAATACAAGATTTAAATAAATTACTTTTTTCTTGTCAAACGTATTTGCTTGGTAATATATATATTTGCGTATTATATTAAAATTTGAACTACCCAAAATTATATGTTTTTGTTCCTCTAAAAACTCTTAGTATTTTAGAAATGGTCTTACAATCCGTGTACGGTTTATATGTTCTAAAATGAAAAATATATTTTTATAACTGAATTTTTGTGCCTCGTTTATAAAAATAAAATATTGCTTTGGGCTATAGCTTATAAACGTACTTAAATAAGTGGAGGAACAGTATTTTCACATAATATGAATATTTTTGACTGGAGTAAGTCAGATATTTATATTTCAGTTCCTTTACAATTTGAATAAAAGTTGTAAGCAATTTTATGAAGAGGATATTGAGTATAAACTCCTTGGCTATTTAAAAGTAAAATGTTTATTTTGATACCCCACAGCTCACATTCTAAAATAAGACTCATTTACAATCATATGATCAGCTTTGGTGATATTTAAATTTTCAAAAATACTCTACATGTACGAAAACATTCTTTCAAAACCATACATCACATCTCATTCTCTGTCTTCTCCACAGCAGGCATTATTTTTTTATACTCAAAAAATTGAATACAGCATTTCCGAATGTTATTTTTTTTAAAAAAAATTAATATGAATACACTGCGGAATTGTCGGTTAGCTTCACTGAGCAAAATTGTTTTAAGTGTACTGTTTTGAAAGACAAAATTAATTGGGAGAAGTTTTTTTCTCATTAGAATTTGTAATGATTGAATTGTGTGAAAGTTGTATTTATCGGTGAATTTTCCGTTTAACACTAAAGAAACAGAAAAATAAAAAATTAAATTTTAATAGAAAATGGTTAGAAATACTTTTACCATTTTGAAGAAAAATATATTCCCATTAAAATAAAAATAAAAAATTTGACTAAATTTGCTTTTTGCTCCGTCACAAATGCCTATGTAAAGAAGGTATTTTTGCTTAGTACAAGTTGTTTGACTATGAAATAAAATTTAGATTTTTTCCGAAAAATTAATTTAACATAAAAACATCATTTATAGGATTAAAATATATATAAATTAAAAGTATTGAAATCCCTCTTTATGTTACTTTAAATTTAAAATATAATTGAATAGAGGAAGATTGATTTCATTTCATAAACATAATCGTCGTATGTAACGATACTTCATTTATCCTCTTTTTGTTTAAAAAGAGAGAGAGATGGTCACTTTTACTCTTTTTTACATAGTTACTTTTTAAAAAACATTACGATGTATTTGTGTTTTCTTAGTCTAATATTCCACAATAAATGCAAGGTACTTTTTCCTGGCTCAAATCGTTAGTCCAAAATAGTTTATTTTTCTTAAATTAATTTTTTTAAATTTTGTTTTGTTTAAAATAAACAAGTATTTTTCAACTTTTGTAACAAGTTTCTTTCTTTCGAGTTTTTTTTTTTAACTCTTCACTTTTATTGTGACTTAACCGATCAAACAACCCCGTGGACCCGCTTTTTCTACCCAAAATTCGCACAAGGCAACGTCACAGCTGTGGACGAGTTTTCTCCCGGTTTTAAAGCAACAAAGAGGCCGAACTGAGTAATAAAATCTTCCCCTGTAGACCTCCCGCTAACTTTAAAGGGGAAAGGAATTAAATGTGTTGCACTTTCGAAGGAATTCTCAAAAAAGAAGTAAACGCTTTCGGAATGATTTTTCAGGACAAGGATGAACACTCAGAGGGTTAATAAATTTTGCTTACAATGTGAATATCCAAAAAGATTTCTATTCAATGATATTTATAACAATAAAAATAAACAGTTTATTACATTTTTCATTTATCTCTATTCCATTACTCTATTCACTTACAACTAGAATTTTACTAATTATTACTGTAGAATCATGTAAATGGCACTATAGTTAAGTGACATTGCACCCAAAAAATTATCAAACTATCGAATTTTTTTTATTGGCTTATATGATATCTCGAATGGTTATAAACATTCCTGCAAAATCTCAAAGTTGTACCTGTATTTTTTATTAACCCGTTAACGCCCAAATTATTTTAAAGTTGAAATTTTTGAAAAATATTTTTAAATTACATTTCATATATCATAAATAGAGTAATTATGAAGTTGTATCCATTTTCCGTAATTAGCAGCTGAGATACCACGAGTGCAGGGGGCTGGAGAATATTTCCCTCCCCTTCAGTTCCGTGGAGGTGGAGATAGGTGGTGTCGCCATCTATCGTTAAGAAGTTCAACCTGTCTCACAGGCAATGGCAACTTTCATTCCTTCCCTGCGGAAAGGACACGACAACAACAACAACAGCAGCTGAGATAATAGGTGATCTATAAATAGATCGCTGGGCGCTTATGGTAATAAAAGACCAAGTAACTTTCCCGTGGTTTTATATTTAAAAAATTACAAATTTAGGGGAAATGTAACTTTTCTAAATTTAAAAACAACTAATGAGATTTAAAAGAGAAAATAGTATTTTACTGATCTAAACTTACTTAGTTACAATTTTATACAGCCAATTTGTAAAAGTTAAGTGTGATATAACGGAATACATTGACAAAGGGGTTACATTACATTTTGTACAAAATGTAAGAGGTTTTGTTTTGTACAAATGTCTCTTACATTTTTGAAACTGGCATCTTCTTTGGTTTTCTCTTTTTCCTATAACTGGCATCTTCTTCGGTTTTGTGTTTTTTCCTATAACTGGCATCTTCTTTGGTTTTGTGTTTTCCCTATAACTGGCACCTTCTTTGGTTTTGTCTTTTTCCTATAACATGTGGTCGCGGTAGCCAAGTGTTCTAGGCATCGGATCATGGCTAGCGTGTCATGAGTTCGATCCCAGTACCACTAAAGACATGCCGTTTAGGGGAGCGATACACTTTAAATCTGTCGAGAGCTCAAAAGTCGTTCCGTTGGTGTAATGGGGGAGTTAGGAGAGGGAGTGCCAGCTCAGGTGTCGTCCGCGTCCCTTGACCATGGTTCAAAACTACGAGGAACGTCGCCAAAAGCCCTCGTGTTGCTAAGCAGAGCGACGTTAATGTTCACTCACTCACTCCTTCCTATAACATGGTCTTTTCTACCTAAACGCACAGAGTCTATTACGTTTGAACATGATGACATTATCTGAGGTCTTCCAAAGCCTTTCTTAGAATTTGTTCCCCATTTGAGGTACACAACGACGATATATCTTTGTATGTCTTTTATACTTTTTATATTTCTTCCATGGGTACACAAATTTCTACGTTACCTGATAGATCTTTTACCGATGGAGTAGTCATTTCATCATCATCAAAATACTCTTCGTTAGTTAAATCATCCACATCAGGCGGTAAAGCAATTATATCAGACTCTATTTCCTTAGAAAACATATATTCTAACGCTTCTTCGGCGGTGGGAAACACTTTACGCGGAGACATTCTGAAAGAAATGAAGCGAGGAAAAGATTGTCGTAGTCTCTCACTACCCTTATGATTATTAACTCCCCTTTGCATATTATCTAAATTTGGGTATGTTGGATTCATGATTAACGACTACTTAATTAATAAATCAATATTATTTATTGACCTTTCTTAATAGAGAAATACACAAATATTAATCAAACTTTAAGAACAACAAATTACAGTAGAGTGCGAGAAGAACCCGATTATGAACGACGGAATACTAACTGAAACTACGGAGAATAACGTATACAATCAAACTACGCATTTATATCTAATTTATGAAAATAACTGACCTGATACCTTTTTAAGGCAGGTTTCTCTAATACTGGATTGTTCTAAGGAGCGGCTTCAATCTTTGATATCTTCAGTTCCGTCCCGAACCGAATTAATGAACCTTTTTCAATAGTCTTCCTCCGGCGAATATACTTCCACTAGTTAAACTAATCTCTCAGAATCACCTTCTTAATCAACCTCGTAGTCATCCTCTTTCTCTTCATTTCATTTCTCCCTTTTATATCTTTTTTGAACTCGCTAAACCCGAAACTATCTTGTTTGCATAAGTCATACTTTTGGCTCTCGGCGGAGATTGGTTAAAATAAATAAAATATTTAAAGATGTGAGAGAAGGTTAGTGAAACGCGTAAGCACCCGTCACAAGATGATATCAGTTACCATTAACGCCCAGCGATCTATTTATAGATCAGCATGTTTAAACTTACATTTTAATAATAAAAACGGTTATTTTTCTAATATAAATAAGCCAGAATAATTAAAGAGGTATTGAAAATGTAAAACTCATAAAAAAGTATAACTTACTTTAAATTTTTTTTCTGTTGGATACAAATTCGAAAGCTTTACTTTGAAGCTTCAAAATGGCGAACATCAGATGCTAGCTGCTGGACTGCTGTGGTAAAGAATGCTTCAAATCTCGTTTGGGGGTATGGCCACATGTGTAAGGAAACTAGCCAATGACAATGCGAAGTGATTAAAACATATCGTTTTCACTGGGAACTCTGAGTAGGAGGTGATCTATAAATAGATCACTGGGCGGTAACAGGTTAAATTATGGAATAATTTTTGATCCTGAACAGTAGACTAAACAAAACTGCCACACACACTTTTCAGATCATCTGCTAGAAAAGTGCCTGATAAAAAATGAATTATTTATTTTTCACCACGCGCAAATAAGACTAACTTATGTAGACTTGCATAAGCAGTAACAGATCTTTTCAAGAAAGAATTGTGCAATTCATGTAAAAATTCTAGTTTCTGTAATGTTTATTGAAGAGTAAATGGATTTGTTTAAGATTTAAAAGTTGTGTGTGCTTTTTATGATATTATTATGAATGAAATCAAAACTTAAAAATGGATTCACCAAAGCACAAATACTAAACTTCCTTTTGATAGCTCAGATAATTGAAAATCTAATTTGCAAGAATAGCAAAACTCTCCCATTTTTATGTATTTGTTTTCGGTGATATACAGGGTGTCCAGCCTTAATGTGACCCAATAGCTAATTCCCAAACTGTTCGGTTTAGATATGCACTTCCAATTTGAAAAATGTTTTAAAAAAGGTAAAGCATGTTTTTGCGTGCTTTTTGAACCAAAAAACCCATTTACAAAAAAATCACAAAAATTAATTTTTTATATGGTCTCCAGGTCCTATCATTTATATTTAGGAAAGTATGCAGTACCCAAAAACCAAGTAAACACAAAAAGTTTCATTTTATTATGATAAAAACTGGCCGAGTTATGGAACTTTGAAAATCATATATTTTTTCCAATTTCTCGTCTAGTTTTAAGAAGCTAGTAAGGGTTCTTCTCCAAAGTGAAATTAGTTGGAGCTCTGCCAGGAAACTTTAAATTGCACATCACTTTTATGTAAATCGTTTTTAAATTTAAAAGCATACGTTAATAATACAATAATTTAGCACTTAAGAAATAAAATTTATTCTGTGTACGTGTAAAACATAGAAAAAATAAAATAATTTGGATGAAGAAAACATTTCAAAAGCAGTTCCAAAAAATAGACTTAAATGCTGCGACTTCAATCTGATTTGCTGAGTTTTTGCTGATCATGACGAACGTTAAATATCTGTTGTGTAGTCGCTTGCAATTGCATACAGTCGTATTCTAATATTACGAATTATAGTACGGGAGAGCGAGATGTATACAAATGAAGAATACTGCGAAATGGTACTGTTTTATGGCAGTGTAATCGAAATAAGAGAGAGGCGGCAAGACTTTATATCATTAAATTTCTCACTCGAAGACATCCATCTTATTGTACAATTGCCCGTGTTGTTCAACGCTTGTATAAAATTGGGAGTTTCCCTTGTCTCGTACCTTCACCATTATTTAAGTTAATTTGGTCATTCTGATATAATAAAGCCACTGATTGGCGCATCATTCCACATTATGATATAGTTTGAACTGTAAATCCTGTATTATTTTGCTGCTATTTGTTAAAACAAACTGTTTTAATCTTTTTGGTACAAGTTGCATTTCTTTAATTTAATTTTTATTGTTTTCCATACAGCAATACAAATTGTCAATCTATGATGTTTACTACGATGTTTTAATATTACTCTTATCTTTTTTTTGTTTTTTTGCTCTTTCTTTTTTGATAGTGAATTACTGTACTCTAAACTCAACTTATATACAACCCCTTTTTCTGAGCATTTCAGATGCTTCAACTTTAGGTAGGCATAACTCGGTCAGTTTTTATCGTAATAAAATTAAACTTCTTCTGCTTACTTTGTTTTTCTGTACTGCATCTTTTCCTAAATACAAGTAATAAGACCTGGAGACCGTATAAAAATTTAAATTTCGTAATTTTTTTGTAAATGGGTTTTTTGGTTCGAAAAGCACGTAAAAACATGCTTTACCTTTTTTAAAACATTTTTCAAATTGGAAGTGCATATCTAAACCGAACGGTTCGTAAATTAGCTATTGGGTCACATTAAGGCTGGATACCCTGTGTATATATATGTATCCCGATATATATATTTATGAATATATATGTATGAAATTCAACACAATTATTATTAAAATATTTTAAGATATCTATTTACACAAATGCACAGATGCAATTCTTCGATTCAGATATATTTTACCTATAAATTATCATTTGATTTTGCTTTCATTCGTGTACAATATTTAACATGCGAAGGCTTTTCAAATCATAGAAATAAAAAAATAAAGGCTTAAACATATTTTGTACATGTTGTGCATTACTTAAGTTGTAAAACTGAGCATGTGGAATTAGCTCTGAGGTGTGTGTATTTTTTTTTTTTTTTTTTTGTAATTATTAAGGTAAAGTTTTATGAAATATTGATATTTTATTTTTTTTCTTTTATGTAATCATTATGCCAGTATACTGTTTAATTGATCATCAGTTTTGCATATTCTCATAGTAAGCAGTTTTAAATAAGCTAATTAACATTTCATAAAAGTTTCAGACTATTCGAGGAATATTATATGATGTTATATTCATGGAATGAAAATTTCAAGCTAATATTTCTCCTTGTTGAATTTTTTATCACATACTACATATAATTCAAAACCTTAAGGCTATTTTGATAATTGAAGTAGGGATGTGAATATTTTTTTATAAAACTTCTAAAACGTATATTTTGGGAAACTGTGTATGGAATTAGCTCTAAGATACGTAGTAATATTTTTAAAGAATTTCAAAATCAAAATTGTTGCATTTTCAAGAATTTTTTTATAATTCGCAACAAAAAAAATTAATGTAAAATTAATGAGTAGCAGCATAAAAAAACATAGACAGTTTTATGTAGTACGTTAATAGGTACTTTAGAAAAATTCTTGAAAGAAAGTATACATATTTAAAAAAGCCTTAGAGATTTAAAAAATGTTAAAAAATCTTTAAAAAATTTAATTTCTACAAACATTTTGAAACAAATTTGAAATTTTTTCTATGGAATTATTATTTAATAATGACCATTATGAAAAACAATTAAAACCAAAATTTAAAAATTAAAAATTAAAAATAAATTGTTAAGATTGTCCCAATTGCTTTGACTTGAGATTTAGATAGCCACGCGTTTTAGATGGTAACATCACTTATAGGATGATGTTACTGCAGTTCACATGCATTATTTTACTTTTAAACTTAAATTATTATTCCTGTACAGAATTTTGTTAAGTCCTTATTGTTGCTTTATTGTTTGTTTCAATAGTCCCTTTGCATACATTTGCTGTTATTAGGTTTGGCTTCATCTTTCTAAGTTTTTTCTTTACTTTCTACTGTGCTTTTATGTTGAAATTTTCTACTAGATGGGGAAGGTTAGATGCTGTAAGGTAAGCGTTTCCCTATTTCCTTGACCTAATTCAGTGACAGCTCTAGAAAACATAATAGCTTTCGATTTGGATCAATTGACTTTTTTAATCTGTACTTAGATTTGGCGGGTTTTTATAGGTTTTTAAAATCCAGTTTCATTCATTCTTAACTTTGTAGGAATTACAATTTGTCTTTTATTATTTTATTTTATTATATTATATATATATATATATGTAAGGATAATTAAATTACACATAAAATTAAATTCCCTATACAACTTTTAACTTTTATTTTCCGTTACATCTTCGAGGATGAAATTTGGTACCCACTTCTTTCAAGGAACAGATTGCCCTAAACAGAAATTTATTTCCAACCGTTAATTTTTATAGCCCTGTATATCACCATTAAATTTCAAGTATAACTCATAACTAAGAACGGGACTTAGACACATATGGACATAAGTGTAAGCCACTTGGATTTTCACTTTGGCGTCTGTCTCTCTCAGAGAAAGAACCTGTAGATAGAAAACTGAATAAAGACGATGTTTTAAATAGTTTGGTTTTGACTCGAAACACGACACACATATATATATATATATGTATACATATATATATATAAATATATATATATATATATAAATATATATATATAAATATATATATATAAATATATATATATATATATAAATATATATATATATAAATATATATAAAAATAATATATATACATATATAAATATATATATATATACATATATATAGATATGTATATATATCTATATATATGTATATATATAACTATATATAACTGTATATATAAATATATATATATCTATATATCTATCTATATATATTTAAAAATTGGAATTTTACAACAGAGTCACACTAGAAATCTATGAATTCTAATCGAAGTTCACATGAAGCACTTTCAATGCCAACTGAAAATGGAGCAAAAACTTTAGTCCCCAAATTTTTTCCCCTGTAACAGGTATTTCAAATGAAAAGATAAAATGAAAAGGTTGATATTGACAAGAGTTAGATTATCTTTCAACCAGTTTTGATCACTGTACTCGGAAATAAATTTCCTCGATACATGCCATGAATTGTTGAAATTCATTCTTTAAAGAAAGCAAACGCTGAAACATCTTTCCTTGGCTCAACCAACGTACTTCCACTAAATGCAAAGCATTAGCATGTACGGCCTCCAAATCACTCAAGAAGAGATGAAATCACCTGTGATTAGATCCTCTAGACCCGGTGAAATTAGTAGCTTTTACCATAGTCATCACAATTTCAAAGTTTGTGATGGATTAATGTGTTTATTCCTCTTCTCTCCAGTGATATATTTTGCACCATCTCTGCTAATAACAGATATATTGCTGAAGTCTAACTCAAATTTATCCAAAGTTTGTGTCAGACTAATTTGTTCCTTGTGCTGTACCTTTAGGTGTAACGACACTGGCTAATTCCTCTACAATTGGAAAGTCTATCATTGTCACGAATAAAAATGGTTACTTATGCATCCGTTGATTCATTCATTGCTACTAAATAAAAATTATTATTTTAAATTTATATTTTAGTTCATTAAATATATATAGCTACTGCTAGATCTTCCACGTGTCTCGCTATTGTCACTCCAGACAAGTTAATATTCTATATGGCCTAACCCTGTGATGAACGAAGCACATTAACTGAATTCTGAATTTCTTACAAACTCTTCATCAGCAAAGAATTTTCCATGCCTAGCAATTTTTTTCTGCTATCATGAAGCTAACACGAACACTATTTTTAGATTTTTTTTTATTCGATTTGGTGAAAAAACTGTTGGCAATATTTAGCCTTGATTCTAATTTACATGCTCCATCGCTTCGAAAATGTCCTTCTAAAGCAGAATATTTTTCACTGTGCTTAGTATTAAAGTATCTCTGAATGTTGTATTCATTCATCACAGCTATATTTTCGTGTTAAATAAGACAATCAGTCCTACTCGTGTGTAATAGAAAGAACAAAAAAAGACCC
Organism: Trichonephila clavata; assembly: GCA_019973975.1. NCBI lineage: Eukaryota > Metazoa > Arthropoda > Arachnida > Araneae > Nephilidae > Trichonephila > Trichonephila clavata. Next base: position 42,623 of record BMAO01038364.1, on the reverse strand, counting down.
GACCACTCTTCTTGAAAAAAAAAATATTTCTTCTTCAACTCTTCTTCTTTTGTTTTGTTTTTTTGTTAATGTGGTTTACCATTTTGTACTTTTAAAGGCCATAAACACTTTTGAATTTCAGATTTGGAAGGGAGTGTGAGTATTCTAGTTTAAAATCAACTGTACAAAACGTGCTTATATCAACAACCAAACAGGATATATACAACCTCCTGTCTCTTTGACACAACTAATTAGGAGATATAGAATTACATTCATTTATTTCCCGTTCCCTTCTCTATAATAGGGGCAGGCTCAAAGTCACCTTTGACAAAGTATTGGTGAAAGATTGACATCTGTAGCAAACCTTTTAGACATAAGAATCCACACTTTTTCCAGAAATTATCGAGATTTTATGCTTATTTTAATTTTTTAATTTCAAAATTATTTAAAATACAGTAAAATTTTTAAAGAACTATTTTAGAAATTTTTTATCCCAAATGGATATTAAAAATTTCAATGAAATGTTTCGAGTATCAAGAATAACAAAAAAAGTTTTCTCTTTCTTTTATGACAAAATCATTTTTCTTGAAATTGCCTCAAATTTAAATATGGGGCCACTAAAATGCCTGTCGCAAGCTGGAATATATATATTTAAAAAATATGCACGTATGAGTAAAACTATAAGTCTTATTCAATTTCTGATTATTTTAGTACCGAAATGTATTCATACAATGTTCCTTTTACAAAAGTTCAAGTTGCATAACGATCAAAATAGACCCGTTAAAAGTTTGGATAAAGTGATGCATTACCTAAGGTTAATGTTCTAAATTACTTGCTTAATTTCTGTAATTAGTCATCGGGGCCTAATTTGCAACTAGAGAAGAAAGTTAAAGGAGAAATTGTGGGGAATCTTGGAAGGTTTGTGATACTTAACGCAATTTTCTATCGCTATAAAATATGAAAGAAGTGCAAAAAATAAAGAATAAAACTTTGACACATGTAAGGATGTGTCTTTGTAAAAAGGGTATGGGAGGTATTAATAATGCTGCAACAATTCAATAGTCCATGTAATTTATTTCAATTTCCATCACATATTAAATACTTAGCATTAAAGATGAAATTATAATTCTGGTTTCACATTTTATCTCCTCAACCCTCTTGTAAGTAACAGATTTTAAAATTTTAATTACATATCACAGTTAAACTGTTTTATAAGAAAATGTATTTCACTTTAATGTTGATAAATAAAACTGTTTGAAATCAGTTGATATATTTTTTCACTAATCCTTTTAATGGGGCTTTGAATGTGACATTTATCAGGATATTAGAGGTTTTATTGATTTTTTTGCAAACGTCGCCTTTGAAAGCTACATGATGCTTTTGGCTACGAACCTCATAATTTTGAATCTTGTACAATTCACGAGGACGTCACCAAGGCTGGTGGCCCCCTCTGCAAACTTCCAAAAAACACAAACCACAAAACTAAGCCCATACATATTTCATGTGACTGATTTTCATTGGCCCCAGATCTCGAGCTTATGACGCTTCAAAGGAAGCCATGAGTTCCTGACCATGATCATTTGACTACCGCAGTCACATGACAATATGGAAGTTTACATGCTTGCCTTCATGTTGCTGCTTTGTCTTCGAAAAATATAGAATATTCATTGTAATAGAGCATATGAGTCTCTAAAATTGGATTAAAATATCTTTAAAATTTGCAAGTTTTCAAAATATATTCGCATTTATACACCAAAGAGCCTACTTATTATGAACACCTACTCAATAACAAGTTGCACCACTTTTTGGAGGCAAAAGATCTGCAACTCGCCTTGGCATCTACGCCACAAGTTCTTGGTAGATGACTGAAGACAGGTTGGGCCAATTGTCTAAGCAGTGGTCACGTAAAGTCAAAATATTCTAACGTGAAGGTATTGGATCTTTGAGCTGCCTTTTTATGAAAACTCAAAGGTCTTCTATCTCATTACGATCCTCTGAGTTAAGTGGCCAATATATTGATTGGAATTTATCTACATGCTCCTTGAACTCTTCTAGCACAGTTCTAGCCTTTTTGACATGAGACGTTGTCCTGCAGGAAGATCCCATTTCCAGTTGGGAAAACAAGACACCATATAAGGGTGCAACCAATACTCAGTTATGCCCAGATAGTCCACTACTTTCACAGTCCATTCTACCCAAACTAAGAGTCCTAGAGTCACCCATGAGAGCGCTCTCATCCCCCAAAGCATAATAGTGCCATCACCAGCTTGTATACATGGAGAGAATAACTGTTTGATTGTGGAAGTCGGCGCATCCTGATCCAATAATCGATTTGTTGAATGAGAAATCGTTATACACACACACACATCCAACCAGGAAATTCTCTTCCATTTATTTTTGTTCATGTCTCAATGTTTCTTAGTCAACCCTAAGAGTAGTTGACAATGACGCTTGATCATCAGAGGCCCACGAGTGGGATGCAGATACTTAAACTTGCATCGTATTGGGTTGTCAATTGCCCCCCCCCCGTCTGGCATCGATTTTGCTTTACTAAGCGGGATAATTTCTAACGTCCTTTTTTGATGATGCGTAGACGTCCAACAGCTAGGAGTCTACTTCTGGTTTCATCGTTATTTATCCTCTATGCAAAAACACTAAAAACAGAAGAACACAAACAATTTATCATCATACTTTTTCGGAGATACTCGTTCCGCGAGTCTTTAGGCTATTACAATATGTTCTCCATCAAATTCGCTTAGATCACAACCGTCTTTCCCCTCACTCACAAAATTACGTACAAGAATGATAGCCTACCTTCTCTGGCAGCAGTTAAAAACCTTTCTCTTTTAACCACATGGCTTCCACGTCCTCCAGACGAGTTCATTTAAAAGTGTGGAGGTGGATGTTCTTGCTTGAATGGTGTATATTCTTAATTGATTTATTTCTTATTATTGTGCATAAAAATGAATATAAAAATGTAAAGTATTAGGATTCTTTTGAAAAAGAACTTTAAATGGTTACTAAATCCAGTAAGATATCGCACATTAACCGACTACCTGAAAATCACGGATTTTATCAAAAGTTGATCAAAATGTGTTACGGTTTAATTTTGTAAGTCAAATTATTGTTTATAAGCATACAAAGGTTTTTTTTTTTTTAAATTTTCCTTTTTTATACACAAGTTACAACTGTTTTAGTAAGAGAAGATGTTATTTTTAGCATGCAGTTATCGACATATTAAATACATTTTGCTCAATTTATTTTCTTTTTTTAGAAAATTTTAAACAGTTTCACATGCTAAAAAATAATAAAAGATATTTTAATATCCCATATCTAACGGGAATAACACAATTATGACTACATTTTACATAAACCATTTAAATTTCAAAGGCATATTTGTATCAGATTTTTCGGTTTAATACGTTCACACACTTATCATTTCCATTTCTTCACCATTTAGTCTTAGAATATATATACAATGCATCTATATCAAGCAATGAAAACTTCAATTCCTTGTTACAGTTCTTCGCGTATTATACTTGTTTAAACTAATATAAACAACATATACAATTGAATTGATTTCTCCATTTACATTTGAATTGTACTTTGATATCTGATCCCATGGAACTGTATTGTTCAAAGTAAAATTTTTCAAATATATTAGTTTGTCAGGTATACACTTGAAAAGAAATTAAAGTGCGTAATACATTATGTATATATGTAGTTCTCGTTTAAAAACAAATGAAAGTTGTTATTCTTTTCTTTAGATTTTGTGTTAGAATACACTTTCTCTGTAATGCGTATCTGTTATGTGAAACATAATAATACTGTCATGAGAAACGGTAAAAAAAAAGGGAATTGAGTTACATGCTTCCAACAGAATAAACAATCGCTTTTACAGAAAAATATTTACCGTCTATGTAGATAATATATTTCTTCATTTAACAGTAAGACATCAAGCAACACAATACGAGTTCTCATGTTATTAGATGCAAAACAATATTATTCAAAGTATGTCATAATATGTTACGATACTTGAATACGTGGAATTATAAACAAATTATTCATACTTTCCCCTAAAACAAGAAATATTAAACGAGAGTTGAAGTCTAAAATATTGTTTCTGCTTCAAAATATTCGTGAAGAAAATTATTTTTTCCCTAACAACATTCCATTTTTTCGGTGGTTTCTTTCTAATATTAAATTCCTTCGTTCTTCGAAATCTGTTCAACCAGAGAGCATTATTTAGTATATTGCGATTTTAAAATAATATTTCTGTCATGGACAAGTGATTACAGTAGCGATTTGAAAAAGGTCTCACGCGTTATTAAAAGCAGAGGAGCAAAGTGCACCAGACAGATTTATTTTCATGGCAGCGACGTTTTACAGTTACAGTGGGATAGGTTCAATTTCTAAAATAACATTTCAAACAGAAAAATGTATTTATCTGGAAGAGAAAGCCGGTGATATAGCGTAAAGTATTTTGGAATGTTTCAAAATTTCAGGTAAGTTTAGGTACTATTTAGAAGGCGAACGAAATTATAATTGGAAGTTTTCTGAAATGCTTAATATTTGCATACTGTTCATGTGAAAAATAATCCTCCGTATGATACAAGATAAAGTAATTTTATTGTTTGGTAAAAGCTAAAATCAGTTTTAATAAATTGAAACAATACTGAGTTAAAACGAGAAATATGATTCAAAAAAGAAAGAAAGAATAAAATTCGGAACTGTCTTCCAAAGTTTTGCTGGAGTAATATTTGCAATCAAATTTGTTGAAGCTTAACAATGTTGAATTACGTTGAGTGTTTTACTTAATTCTCTGTGAGTATCAATCTTTGAAACTTCAATTGCTCAAATAGGTAATAAAATCAGAGGTGTAAAGGAAGGTTAAACCTTTTTAATCAGGTAAACTACTTTAGCATATTAATGCTATTACTTTCTATTGTTTATTTAAATAACCTAATTTTATTAAGTTGAGTATTGATGTGCACCCATAAGAAGAAAAGTTGAGGCAAAAAAGAAATATTTTGACAGTATGTATAAGATATAAAATATAAACCAGTTATATATTAAATATGCAAGTGCATTGGCGAAATTTTCTTAAAGCTTTTGTACATTTTAATTTAGTTAAATTACAATGATATGAAATTTAATGTTCACCAACTTTCAATATTACTGTTTAGATGATTCGATTTTTAAGTATAAAAAAATATTCATTCTTGTAGTAATGGTTATACTGTAGGATGTACCATTGCTCTAATTGCCTAAAAAAGGTAGAAAATGCCTCAATTTTACAGTGCAGTTAGAAATATCGTTTCAGGATGATAGAAAGAACAGCATAAAGTAATAATATTAAACAATTTTACTATTTTAATTTGCTTTATGCTATTAATGTTAAACTGAAATCTATAAATTTAAAAACAGAAATGCATCTTCGATTATATTTATGTTTAAAACAAATGTGATTCCTTTTTTTTCATTCAAAATAAATTTATTAAAAACTTAAGCATCAAGAAAGCTGTTAAAAGTTAGCAGAGACATGGCTAATATTTTATTGAACTTAATGGAATAAAATATTAATTTTCTGTAAAAATAGCTATCTGTTGTAAGCATTTTAACTATGTTGAATGCATTTGAATTTTTTACTGAATCATAACAGAGTAAAACAAACTATTAATACATTAGTGCAATTATAAATGACGATCGTTTTGTAATATAAGTAAGTAATAATTTTATATTAGCTTTGGAGTGAATTGTGATAAAACTAAGTAGGAAAATATTATTTACATTAAACTAAGTTTTTAATGGTATACAAGTCAATATGTGCTAGTTTGATGCATCATGTATGCGATGTTTCTTAAGCCATTAGAATTAAAAATCGGTTTAAATGTATGTTTATAATGTAAAAAACACATTTGGAAAAAATACTTATGAAAATAATAAATTAGTAATGTATTTAGAGAAAAAAAAGCTTTCATGCTTTCAGAGTAGAAAAGTTTCTAATTTCTGGATAACTATAAATAAAAAAAGTATCCTTGAATATTACTCCGAAATTCAAGTTCAATATACTTTTGAAATATTGCAAAAATTTCCTAACCTATTGAAGAAAAGAATATCTACTAGTAAATAACTATAAATCAATCACACAAATTAAATTTCTACCGGTCTTCGTCAATGATTTATAGTTAAAATGTGCAATAGGTATAGATTTATTCATGAATTTCTACAATTTGCTGGATAAAATCGTAACTTGTAAATAACCATGAATCAATGACAACGTTCCCTAGTCAGAATTCCATTAACCCGGACACGGTCATTAAAAAAGAAATCCCAGGAGCAAAGAGAACATAAAAACGTCCAAAAATTAACTTCAAAATAACAGTTCCATTTAGACGAAAGGGGGAAGAACTTTTTTCCAATCTCCTAACTGTGCCAAAAATAAAACAATTTTTCATCTTGAAGCCTTTTCTAACAGAAAATGACTCTTTCAGAATTCGCTTTCATCGTTCAAAGGATAGTTACTTGTAGATGTCACTCTTAGAAACTAGACCAGTCTCCTTTTTGCCGTTCAAGATAATTTTCTTGAGTAGAATGGGAAAGAATAAAAGCTTTGGATATAGCAAGCGCACTTAAATCGAGAAATCGGGAATCTTCGAACTTAGAGTTAGAAAAAAGGGGGAAAAAAACTCAAATAGTAACTAGATGTTTCCTTTTCCGAGATCTTCAAAAGCGAATCCTAAGACATTCCCTTAATTCTGAATAGGTATATAAGCTGTTTAATTATTTGTGATTTAATGCATAATGAAATTTTAAGAGAATTCTTTAGCCTCTATAATAAATATATTATTATTATTATTTTTTATATAAAGATGCATGTAAATATCGATGTATTTAATAAAATCTCAATTTTTTTATTTAAAAAGGTATTTGTGTTTATTGTGTGTGGGGGGGGGGAGGAAGTGTATCCCTAAATAATTGATAAAAAATAATATAAATTTTTGAAACATGAACATAAAATTTTCTTTAATTTTAAAGTAGCTTTAGTAAAAGCGTTTTATTACAGCAGTTGCACTTTAACTTTAACTGTTCATCAGTATTTTTTATAATGGCTACTCAACAATATTTTTAATTATTACAGAACCTTAACTCATGACTGAGCTTTTCTTCTAAATATGAATATATCAACTTGATTTTAAAAATCTTAATTCATTTAAATGCTTTTATTTATATTGTGACAAAAAAATTCTAAGAGATGAGACAATCCTTCAATACAAACTAAAATCTTTTAATTGAAAATCTGTTTAAAAAAATAAAAATTAATTTTTTTTTCTATTCAAAAATTAACAAAAGGATTTTTTTTATTTTTAAAGATATTTTTATTAAGGGTTTTAAAAATTAACCATTGCAAAAATTGTATTCAATCTTAATTATGAAATATTTCACCTTTTGATCGAGATCTTTTTCCGTCTAATTTCGCACAATTATACTCCTAATCGTATAAATTAGAACTGATTTTTTATTCAAGACTTTAATTCCGTTAAAAGCAAATAGTCTTACAACTAACTTTAAATCAGAATTCTACGTCTCACTGAAAATTTATACAAATATTTTCATAATGAATTGTATAACCAAACTGATTTCTTAAAATACTCATCATTATTAAAAATCTGCTTTTACTAATGGTTTGCTTTTAACAATTCTTTGTAATATCTTGATAAATTAAGAATTATAGAAAATATTTGTATACACAGTCTTAAATGTTGAAAATAATTAAACACATAAATCTTTCAAAAGGTAAGAAATTCTAATTTTCACATTTTAAAGGATTCCTATATACACTGCTGATTGTAAAAAATGCAACACCATGAAAGAATTATAAGAATTAACTTTGCAGTAAATATCAATTACAGGATGTTACATGAAATAGTAAAGTTTCAGAGCCACCGCGCATGCGTGGCGTGCGCAGTGCCCTCTGAACTGATACTGAAAGCGTATAAATAGAGGACTGTAGCGGGACGTTGAAAATAGTTCATGATTTTTTTTTGTTACTGGCGAACGTTTAGAGAAACCTAAGTATGCCTCCACGACTAAATAAGGAGAAATTCCAACATTTTACGCAGTTTGAAAGGGGGAGGATTATCGGCCTTCCAAAAGGAGGATTTTCCTATCACGCAATAGGAGCTCGTGAGCAGCGGAACAGTTCCACAGTGATGCGAGTTTGGAAATGGTGGACCGACGAGCACCAAATAAGTCGAAAAACTGGCAGTGGATGACAGAAAGTGACATCAGCGTGCGACGATCGACACCTGCTCCGCATGGTGGTGAATGACCGCGCAGCTTCCTCTAGGCAGTTGGCAGCAAGTTGGTCTACTGCTACAGGTGTACTAATGTCGCCTTCAGCAATTCGTTGACGTCTGCTGCACCTTGGATTGCGTGCAAGGTTACCTTTATCCAGGATCCACCTCACAGCAAATCATCAATGGCTGAATCTGCAATATGCTCATGAGCACAGAGTCTGGCAAGCTGATTGGCACCAAGTTATCTTTTCAGATGAATCACGCTTCAATTTGTGGGACCATGATGACCACATTCGTTTTAGACGCTATCCCGGTGACCGCTGCCTTCCAGAGTGCGTTATCGAACGACATAGTGGCTTAACACCCGGAGTTATGGTTTGGGGTGTGATTTCGTATCATGGTCGATCCAATTTGCTACTAATTGAGAGTAATCTCAATAGCAACAGGTACGTACTTGAAGTGCTACAGCACGAAGTCGTTCCCTTCATTCAAGGCATCCCTGGAGCTATCTTTCAACAGGATAATGCACGCCCACATGTTGTATGGACTGTTCGAGATTTCTATTCAGCCTAACACATGCAGTTTGGCATCCTTGGCCTGCTCATTCGCCGGATATGTCGCCTATTGAGTACGTGTGGTATTTGGTTGGTCGGCGTCTCGCTCGTGATCCACGTCCTGCAGCTTCAAAAGAAAAACTTTTGCTACGCATACAAGCAATATGGAATTCTCTTCCACAAGCAGACAATTCTCTTCCACAATTCTCTTCTGTTTGACTCCATGCCACGTCGTATCGCAAAACTTATGGCAGAGCGTGGTGGCCAAATACTAATTTCGGACACTTAATATTGTTTTTTTTTGCTTTTAAAATTTCGTCATTTATTTGTAATAATACAAGTCGTTTGCGCATTAAATTTCATTTCATTCTGAGGATTCGTTCATGAAGTTGCATTTTTTACAAACAGCAGTTTACTTGTATTTGATTTGTGTGATCGAATATTTCTTCGTTCACACACACAAATTAGAAATGTAAGTACTAGATTGCTACTCAAATGTTTGTAGATTTTCATCTATTGAAAGTATCGAAATGAAACTTCAACTACATGTTATGAAAATTTAAAAGCTTAAACGCAGCCGAAAAACATTTATAGCTGGATTTTTTACTGATAATTGGCTGTGCAATAAAGTAAATGGTAAGGAGAAGAATGCAAAATTCTATAAATAAAATATTAATTTATTTTACATCTCAATTTTCAGTATTTTTCTCAGTGACCAAGCTGAATACAAGCTTTTCTGAACCCCGAAGACTATTGGAGATGACACATTCATAATTACTGTTCTTACTAGTTTGTATAAACTTTTCACCATAAAGCTTATAATCGATCTGCAAAAATTCTGAACATTAATTTTTTACGTTCTAAATCTTGTTCTCAAGAGTTTATATAACAAATATTTGAAATTTCATTAAAATTTGTTCTATATAACTGGAGCGGCGGATCTCTGAGTACTCTCAATTTAATTTTAAAATTTAAAAATGCACACAGTGTGTGTTTCTTTAATCTCTTTCTTCCATTATGAAACACCAGATCTCTTTTGAAGAAACTATTAATCTTTCATCATAGTCTTGAGTAATCAATACTTAATTAATTTTGAACGTTCCAAGTCCGTGTTAATTGAGCTTCGAACATATGAAATAAAATTAACAGTTTATATACATGATTTAAAAAATTACACTCGATGCTTTAAAAATTACAATAAGACAGTATTTATATTTATGAATTATCTGAGAGATAGTTGGAGAAAGGAAGAGTAATAGCCCACACCCTCTCTCACAACAGTCCATTAACACTATGTGAGTTACATTTTTTTCATAAGAGATGCCGTGAATATTCCGATTTCTTTCACGATTGCTTTTTTATACTTGAACCCCGCGACAGTTAACCAATCAACGGCGATCTACGAGATATTTCGTAGTAAGAGCTGACGCCACCTCATCTTTTTACTCCCTTGATTTCTTTTATTATAGAACATATATGCATTCTGAGGAAGATTTCGAAGTTCGGTAGAATGATTTTCTTGAACTAATGGATGGTTTTCTTGAGGTCTGCTAATTATTACTTTTCAGTCAATTTTTATTAGTTTACAACAATTTATAACTATCATCGCCTTTTCGATTTTTCCCAGTGAGGATCATCACACATCTGTATAAAACAGTGCTTCTCAAACTTTCAATGTTTGTGACCCAATTTTCAGTAATAATTTTCATTGCCTCCCCCCCCCCGTCCCATACGATAACGATGTATTGAATACAATAATAATGTACATTGACGCCAAGGCTACAATACAACTTTATTTATAAACCGCAAAAATTATCAAGATAAGTATTAAATTTTGAGGACGGCAAGCCTACGCGATTCACTAGTAATTATTAAACTTGTTTTTAATTTAGTATTGATAATTTAATGACCAAATACATTGCGCACTACTGATACGTTTTTAAGTGCATTATATCAATGCAAATGTTATCTATTGATAATTTATGGTGTTAATTATGTTTTATATTGTTAATTATTATTAATTATTATTAAATGTATTATAAATAAAATAAAATTATATCCATATCATAAGGAGAAAATATTAAACATCTTTATATTTCGTAACTCACTCCTTTCTTATATTACACTAGCTGGTATACCCGTTCTTCGCGGGAATAAATTAAAAAAAAACATAGATATTGTAGGACAAAAAGAAACTTCTAATGAGTTAATTTTAAGTGTATTTCAAAGTAAGCATCAAGGAAAGAACAATTTAGTAAATAGAATAATGGAAACAATTAAATAATTAAAACTGAATTTCACGGTATTTCCCTAGGTCATTTGTCAGTCAATATGTAAACAGTATCTAAATCAAATAAATAAACATTATCATTTATGCCGCTACATTTCTACTACCTGGTTTTATAGTTCTGAAGCAATTCATTAAATCCATCTTTCAATGCCACAAACAACAGGATAAAAGACTACTAATCTAAACTTAAAAATATAGGCATAAATTATTTCTCTGACAAATAGAACTAAATCCACTACTCCCAACGAAGTTCTCGTTAAAAGAATTATAACATACTCAAGCTCATCTACTTTCCTTCATCCATCAACACCTGTTGCTACAAATTTAATTATCAAATGCATTGTGCACTACTGATATATTTATAAGTATCTTATGTGAATGTAAAAATGCTTTTTTTATATTTATTTTTTTGTTATGTCAGAATGTATTTTGTTTTGTTTTCTTTCAATAAATAACCAACCATTTTAAATCTTTTATTTTCAACATTTCAATATGCTCACGCCCCCTAGGTGCATCCCACAGTTTGAGAAACGCTGGTATAAAAGTTTGACATAACATTACACATCTAACTGTTACCAGATGAACTGAGGTGTGACAAGCTTGTAAAATCATACAAAATGAAAAGAAAATCTTTGTATACAAAGATTTTTATTGAAACAACATCCCTACGAGATAACTCGTAGGTATTACTCAGCACTTGAATCTTATTCAGTGACGCTAGCTACGAGTTACCTCGTAGTGTTTTTTTGCTATAAAAAATTACCGTAAAGCCATTAAAGAATTATATTTCTCTTTTCGCATTATTATATTTTGTAAAATCTTTCTTTAAAATAAAATATTGGCATCCAGGGCAAGACGCTCTCAAATTACCTGGTAGTGAATGGGTTAACTTCCTTCTCCATTTAGTCTCTTTATGCCCTTTAACCCTACATTACTATTCAATCACCTTACGTCACATATCTTGTATTCTTAGGCTCCCATTTTTCAAGTTCAGAGGCCCAAAAATGTTTTGTCTTTTTTAGTATTTGTAGCATGTTTAGTTTTCTGTTATCTGGGGTAATTGTAAAAATTGCCAAATAGACTAGTAACGAATTTTTCTCATCCTCGCTTTATCATCTTTACTATATTGTTTCATTAAGTAACATTAATTGGCTAGTTAATTTCATACGGAAACATGAAGTTTGATTATTTTTACATCGACTAATTTTAAACCAGTTGCTCTGCGAAAAGCTCTACATTTGCTACAGAAGAGAAGCTGTGACGGGTGCTTACGCGTTTCACTAACCTTCTCTTATAAACTTTTAAATTGTATTTATTTTGACCAATCCACACTGAGAGCTGGAAGTGTGACTTATGTAAATAAAATAGTTTCGTGTTTAGCGAGTTTGAAAGAGATATAAAAGGGAGAAATGAAATGAAGAAAAGGATGACTAAGCGGTTTTGATAGAGTAGAACTCCGTGTTTGTGATTAAAAAGTAAACTACGTCGTTGTCCAAGAAGGTGTTTTTAACCGTCTAGCTTAATGAAGTGATTTTTGAAGATTATTTAAGGCGGATCAGAAGTTATTGAAGATATCTTAGATTACAGCCACGTTATAAATTCTACTTGTTCCAGGTTACTTCTGAAGAAGATTTCAGGTCTGTAACTTTTGTGGCTTAAATTTAAATGTGTAGTTTGATTGTACGTGTTATTTCCCCTCGTGATATCAGTTAGTATTCCGTCGTCCATAATTGAATTCTGATAATACTCCATGATAATTTATTGTTCTTAAAGTTGATTATTAATTGTAGAATTGTGTCTTAAAGAAATAATAAATAAGTGATTTATTATTTGACTAGTCTTTAATTATGAATACTACATATCCTAACATAGATAATATGCAAAGGGGTAGTGGGAGACTACGACACTGGCGCCCAAACGAAATACCGGAATTAAGAGCAGGTGCAGGATTTAGAGTTTTGCCGGAGTTATTTTTTTCGGGTAAAGAAAATGTGTTTGAGTTTTTAAATAATATTGATGATAATATAGCTTACTATGAAATACCGGCGAATCTATCGTGTGCATATTTAAAAGGTCATTTAGTTGGGAGAGCGTTAGACTGGTTCCAAGTGATTGGGTTCGAGTGTGTAAATGAAGAAGCGACTGCATTTGCAACACTTAAAAAGAAATTGTCAGATAGTTTTCCGGTAATACGGAATAAATCAGAGCTAGAAGCTCAGTTTTTTTCGTCAAAACAAGGAGAGGTCAAGCCCCGTCAGACTTTATTTTTCAAATGTTAAAATTACATAAAACCTTGGAATTAAATTATGATGAGATAAAGTTGATTGATCACATAGTAATGCGACTAGAACCCCAAATAATGGATTATTTAGAAGTTCGAAACCCCACAACGAAAACTCAATTGATAGAGTTGGTAGACCGGTATGAGGAACGTCATAACTGCAAGGAAAATCAGGGTTCGAGTAATAATTTTGCTAGACGAAGTTGGGATGTGAGTAGGAATCCTGAGGAAAGAAGGAATAATAGAAACTGGAGAGATACTGGGGTCGGAAATAGTCAAAATGATCAAAGAGGACTAGGCAGGGGTGCGAATAATTTTCCTCGTCGTAATTATCAAAATCAAGGATTCGAGGGTGGAAATCGATACAATCAGTCACATCAGAGAACAGACCGGTATCAGAACCGTAGGATGGTGGTTAGGAAGGGTCCTAATGACGATTCAGCAAAACAGAATTGGAGGCGTGTTGATTGCAACAGCGAAAGGCAAAGAAATGCCAATTTAAACTTTCAAAGAGATCGTAATGAGGCAAATCCTCCTAATAGAATTAGACTTAATTCATTGAGATTATCACCAGTTGAACTTCCGTATGTGCCGATTTTGTTGAATGATACTTTTTTAAAAGCGCTCTGGGATACAGGTGCGGAAAAGTCATTTATTTCAGAAAAAACGTACCGGTCGTATTTTTCTTTCTGTCCTTTAAAAAAATCGTTAGATGAAGTAGTTACAGCTCAAGGGTCACAGTGCAGAAATTTAGGCACAGTTGAGTTGAAAATTAAAATAAGAGAATTTTCGCAGTTATGGAAATTTCATGTGATTGCTGAGATGCAATATCCATGCATCCTGGGTGTTGATTTCATGTCATACGCGAAAATTAGTTTTGATTTCCTGTCTAAATCGTTAATCATTCCGGATTCGAAAACGGAAAAAGTGGCAATTTTGGACGAACCGGTTCAAATAGATTTATCTAACACTAAGTTAAATTCAAAACAAAAGCAAGAATTGCAGATTTTGTTTAAAGAATTTCATGGGCTGTTTTCGCTTAAGCCTGGTCTAACACATGTATTTTGTCATGAAATTGACACGGGGGATAGTCCTCCTGTTTTTTCGAGACCTTATCGCTATGACAGGGTCAAACAGGGTATAATCGACTACCATGTTCAGAAGATGTTGGGTGATGGAACAATAGTTCCAACAACATCGCCCTACGCGTCTCCAGTTGTTTTATGTCGGAAGAAAAACGGGTTGCCGTTAGATGACCCAGAAGCTTATAGGTTTGCAATAGATTATAGGAAGTTAAATGCGGTCACGAGATATCCGCGATATCCGCTACCAATAATTGATGATTTGATCACTAATATTCCGCACACCGAAATTATGACATCACTTGATTTACGCAGCGGATACTTTCAGATGGCAGTAGACCCCAAAGATGTGCATAAGACGGCGTTTGTTACAAAAAATGGTACTTTTGCATTTACTCGCATGCCATTTGGCCTTTCGGGGGCAGCTCCAAATTTTCAAAGGGCCATTGAGATGATCCTCAGGCCAGTCCTCGGCCGTTTTGCTCACTGTTATATGGATGACGTGATAATCGCGTCTCCATCTTTTGAAAGCCATGTAGAACATTTACGGGAAGTATTCAGATTATTGCAGGAGGCTGGTTTGACATTGAATCGCGAGAAATGTCATTTCGCGAGGGAACAATTACGTTATTTGGGTTTAGTTATTAATAAAGAAGGAGTTAAAACAGATGAGGAAAAGTTAAAAGCAATTATTGAAATGAAACCTCCGAAAACGGCAAAACAAATAGCAAAATTTTTAGGAATGACGGGTTGGTATCAAAAGTTTATTAAAAACTACGCAGACATGTGTGAACCCTTATATAATTTAAAACGAAAGAACTCTAAGTTCCATTGGTCGGAATCAGCGCAAGAAGCCTTTGATCGTATTAAGAAAGCACTGACAGAAGCTCCAGTGTTACAATTACCAGATTTTTCCCAGCCGTTTGAACTCTATACGGATGCGAGCTCAGTGGGGGTAGGAGCAGTATTGACACAGAATAATAGGCCTATAGCGTTTGCATCGAGAACTTTAAACCGAGCAGAAAGGAATTATACTGTGACGGAACGTGAATGTTTAGCTGTCATATGGGCATTAAATAAATATCGCACGTATTTCGGATCCTTGCCGGTTAAAGTGATAACAGACCATGCTGCACTTACCAAATTAACAAAGGGAAAGAATTTGTCATCTAGAATGATAAGGTGGACGCTTAAGTTGGCGAATTTTAATGTAGAATGGGAACATCGCCCAGGTACGCAAAATTTAGTGGCTGATATGTTGTCCAGAAACCCGTTAGAAAGTAATGAGGAACCTAAAGTGTCTTGTGCGGTGATTCGATCGTTAGTATTATCTTCTAGAGAACAGTTAAGAGAGGAACAGAGAAATGACCCGGAGCTTGGGCATATTATGAAATTTTTGGAAAATCCGGACGATAGTTCTGTTAATGAATCGATCTGCAGAAATTGGTCCAATGACTTTAAAATCGTTGACGGTTTGCTATATTATGCAAAGTATACAACCACACTAGGTGAGTTAAGGGTATTTATACCTAAAACATTACGTAAAGATGTTATGCGAGAATTTCATGACTCGCCTATGGCAGGTCATCTAGGCAAAAAGAAAACCTACTTAAAATTAAAGGACGCGTGTTATTTTCCGTACATGAGGAAATACATTTATAAATATGTAGCAACCTGCGACCAATGCCAAAAAGTCAATTATAAAAACGGATTACCAGCTGGTCAATTAATTCCCATAATAACGAATTTTCCGAATGAAATCGTGTCTTTAGATTTGTTAGGCCCATACCCTGCAACTAGTCCAGAACGCTATAGATTTATTTTAGTAATTACCGATAATTTTTCTAAATGGGTTGAAATAGTTCCCTTAAGGAAAGCTTCGGCTAAAGCAATTGCCAATGCATTTTTTGAGAATTATATTGCGCGTTATGGAGCTCCTGTAAAGTTAGTCACCGACAATGGTCCCCAAATGATATCCGAAGTTTTCGAGCAAGTGTGTCGCAGATTGCACATAAAACACGTTAAAACTGTGGTATATCGTCCACAAGCTAATCAAACAGAACGAGTCAATCGCACTCTTTTAAAAATGATTTCGAGTTTTGTCGCGGATAATCACACTAACTGGGATCAATTTCTGCAAGAGTTCGGTTATGCAATTAGGACAGCAGTACATGAGACAACGGGTAAAACACCGGCGGAATTATTTTTAGGTCGAAATTTAATCACTCCTTTTCAGAAATTAGTTATGGTAACTGATGGATCAGATTTAGTTTGTGGGAACATAGAAAGGTTGTTTGAGGAAGCTAGAGTTCATACAAAGCGCCAGCAAGAGAAGTGGGCGAAATATTATAATAAAAAGAGGCGTGAAAATAATGTGAAAGTTGGTGATCTAGTATTAGTTCAAACTCACCCGTTAAGTTCAAAATGTAAAAAAATAGTAGGTAAATTTATGCCAAAGTTTGAAGGCCCATATAAAGTTCTGAGTGTAAAAAATAATAATAATTTAGTAATATTAAAATTTGGTAAAAGAATAACGGTTAATGTGGATCAGGTGAGAATTTACTATCAAAGAGAAGACAGTGTTGCCGAGTCGGAAAGTAACACTAGTAGTAATCATGGTGCAGTGACATCAATCAGGTCAGATGATGCGCAGTCGTCATTGGTGCAATCGGAGAATGATAGGGGTGGTCGTAAAGGATCGAAATCAGGAAATGTAAATGGTAGTAGAGATATAGTTGCGAATAGACGCGATGGAGTAGAGGTGAGAAAAAAACGTGGACGGACGGAATCTACTGTTTCTTCGGGGGATAGCGCGTATAATTTCAGGAAAAAAAGACCTGTATGTGCTGAGAGAGAGAAAAGAGGAAGGCCTGACTCATGGATTGACAATGTACGGAAGAAGAGACCAGAGGCCCAAGCAGATCGTGAGAAAAGAAAGATTTCCTCGTCAATGTCCTCTCGTCCCTCCAGGAAGCGTTATAGAAAGGTGGAAGAAAATAGTTCTGAAAGAGCAGTTCCAGGACCATCCCACAGATTCAAGTATAACAGACCTCATCAGGAAAGGAGCTGTCCATACAATCTTCGGAGCCGACGTCGAGTGGACAACAGCCAGGTTCCAGTTCTCACAGAAGAAAACAACGCCTCAGCAGGAGCATATCAACTTCAACGGACTCGATGGATGAAGAGACCCAGAAGGTTAGAGCGCAGAGTGGACAACCCTAGGACAAGGTCATCCAGCACAGAAGCCATGGTGGGAGACAAAGCCTATGCAGATTGGATCTAAAGACTAGTCAGGTTGTATAATTCTAATTTGTTTATTTTTCCTCTGACAGACAGTTCGGAGTATTTTCCATGTGGGCTAGTCTAATTTTTTTGTAAAGTTAACGTACAAAAGTGTCACTGAGTTGTGTGCATTTTCATATCGGTTGAAAAGACTTTTGTATTAATTTTTTTTCCAAATTGTGGAAAAACATTTGTTGAATTGCAATTGTTTTACTACACATTAAAGACGTGGCTTTATATGTGAGATTACTTGTATTGTTTGTTGTAATATATTCTATGTAAAATGTATATATTTTGTGTGTAATTATTAAGATGTATAAGTAATGTCTGGTTTCTGGGCGCGGCGTAATTAGGAATACTAACAAAAAACATTAACAGCGCAGCGCGATTGATTGGGAATTTTTGAAAATGAAACCAGATAAGGGTTATTTTGTTACTAAACTATATATATATATAATATAATGTATGCCATATTTTATGTCAATAAGGAAGTTGTATAAAAGTTCTGTGCATTTAATGTCATGTTTTAGAAAAAATTGACAAGGTTTCCTTTCAGGGCAGCAGTCCCTGAACATAGTGATGTGATGAAAGTTTGATGTCGTATGAAGATACTGTATAAAATTTTTGTATTTATTAGCACTTAAGTAAAGTGCATGATCAGGGTTTTTTCCTTGAAAGGTTTTCCCCTGATCTTCGCCCGAATGGGATGCACTGTAGGGAACCTAATATTGTGAAAGATAAATAAATTAGAGTGGAGTACCCTTTTGAGTAGTCATTTCTGTGTGCTAGTTTAATTAAAGTTTCTAACTTAGAGAGTTAAAATTTTCTGCTAATTCAGTGTTTTCAGGCATTATAAAGTTCGTGAGTTAAAACTTTCTACAAGTTTAGTATTTTCAGGCGTTATAAAGTTCGTGAGTTAACTTTTTACAAGTTCAGGCATTCTAGAGTAGTTAAAATTTGTGCAGATGTTAGGTAAATTAAGCGAATTCTTGCAGGTCGTTTAGACCGTCAATAAGTCACGCTTTTTTTCTCGGAGGGGGGTTGTGACGGGTGCTTACGCGTTTCACTAACCTTCTCTTATAAACTTTTAAATTGTATTTATTTTGACCAATCCACACTGAGAGCTGGAAGTGTGACTTATGTAAATAAAATAGTTTCGTGTTTAGCGAGTTCGAAAGAGATATAAAAGGGAGAAATGAAATGAAGAAAAAGATGATTAAGCGGTTTGATAGAGTAGAACTCCGTGTTTGTGATTAAAAAGTAAACTACGTCGTTGTCCAAGAAGGTGTTTTTAACCGTCTAGCTTAATGAAGTGATTTTTGAAGATTATTTAAGGCGGATCAGAAGTTATTGAAGATATCTTAGATTACAGCCACGTTATAAATTCTACTTGTTCCAGGTTACTTCTGAAGAAGATTTCAGGTCTGTAACTTTTGTGGCTTAAATTTAAATGTGTAGTTTGATTGTACGTGTTATTTCCCCTCGTGATATCAGTTAGTATTCCGTCGTCCATAATTGAATTCTGATAATACTCCATGATAATTTATTGTTCTTAAAGTTGATTATTAATTGTAGAATTGTGTCTTAAAGAAATAATAAATAAGTGATTTATTATTTGACTAGTCTTTAATTATGAATACTACATATCCTAACATAGATAATATGCAAAGGGGTAGTGGGAGACTACGACAAAGCTACGAGAAATACTTAGGAATTCTTCCAGGAAGAAATTCATCTCTATCCAAGGAAGGTTAGAAAACACATTCCCTTTTCTATAAATAAATGTTGTTTTCGATAATTGTTGTTCATAGAAAGATATGCATCCCCATACAAGGAAGGTCAGAAAACATGCCCTTTTCTATAAATAAATGTTGTTTTCAAGATGTTTAAATCAAAGTAATTTTTGATAAAATGTATGTTGTTCTTAAAATGAAAGCAGATTGAATTACGCAGAATTAATTGACTCTTTACAAAATAATAATTGTTATCCAGAGTAACACAACCGTTTTATTTCATCTCGTACTGTGTTTTCTTAGGAAAATTTTCGGGTAAGTTTTTATTTTTATGTCATAAAATGCACCCCAAAGGAGACTTTGTTGTGGAAGTTGTTCTGCTTTGAAATATTTTTAAGAAATTTTCCCTTGCTAAAATTGCAGTTGAAGTTCTTTTTGATTCACCTAGTTGACACGGGCAAATGCGTTAAGGGGATAGTTCAAAATTGAATTTTTTCAAATTTAGTTGTAAAATGATACAAAGCAAAATAAATTTGAAATATATTAAATCTGAAACGTATGCAATAATTCTCATGTCTGAAGTCATTACCTTATTTTAAAGTGAATAAAGTAAATTTCTAGCGAAATGGAGGTTTTTAAAGTCCTAAAAGAGCTGACTACTTAAGTATTTCAAAAGCACAATTGCATTCTGTTATTTTTAATTGAAAAAAACTAGAAACATATTTTATTGAAAGTCACGACCGTAGAATTTTCAACGACACTTAGCACGTTGTCTGCTTGGTTATTTTATGTAGTTAGTCCCCTGAATATTGGTTAAAATTAAATTTTGCACAATTGAAAAATATTTACATCCATTTAGGAATCATGTTATTTTTGCTGCATAAGATAGGGGACATTATTTTACTTACTACCTCAAGCCTTCACTTCTCTTATTCCAGGGTCATTGAAATTCTCAAAGATCTCACCAACTGGGATTTACGAGTCTAGAGAGGTCGAAACTAATTAGCCTTGGACACTTGCTTTAGGTGAGGAAAAAATGATCAATTCCGTTACCAAAACCCCACAATACAATTACTAAGAAGATTATAATAATTTGTATATTAAGTAAAAAATAATATTAAACTAAAAGTTTTAAGAATAGGATCTTACCAGTTCTGATTTATTAGCTTTCAATCATTTTTATTTGTTTTGTATAATTTTATTCCATATTTTTGGTACCAATATTACTAAATAAAAAATATAATAGCAGCTCCGTTTCTATAATATATTGTAAATTTAATTAAATTTTGATTCCTTATAATATTATTTTCCAATAAATATAATTTCTATTTAAGATTCCCTAGAATTAAATTTTTCACAGTTTCAAGTCCTAGTCTAGAAATGCTTTGCCTAAAAGTTATACTAATAAATAATTTAAAGATTCAAAAGTAATTCGTCTTTCACAAGATGCCATAAAATTAGTTAACATAATGAGTAAAAAAAATAATTTTATCTGACGAAAAGAATGATTGACAAATTGTAAAAATTATTAATCAGCCATTAATTTATTCTTAAAAAGCAGTTACGGAGATTGCAGGAAAAATATAACCTACAATTAGTGCCATAAGCAATCAGTCTCCGAAACTACTGAAAAAAGTAACAAATATCTGATATTCATTTTTTAATGTCCCAATTCATCATATTAATACGTAAAGTTTGCTTCTAAATAGATGTTGAGTAATTTATTTCCAAAAACTTTGCCAATTACTAGGTGTAAGCGTTTACATATTATCGATGAATTATAATAATATACCTCGAAACTCTCAGGACACAGTTTGCTTCAAAATAAACGCGATTCTACGTTAGTAAGGGAAGTTTCGTATTTTTTCGTCCCATGTAAAATTTTTCAAAACTCTGAAACTTATAAGGTATGAAGATTTATAACTCTGGTTTCATAACGTAACTTATCAAGAAAAAGAATTATTTCGAAGGTTTTCAGCACAAAGCGATGTAGACTTGAATGCAGCTTAAACATTCTTAAAATACGTCATCAATCCTTATATTGTGAAAAGATTCTAATTATATCTTCAAAACTCTCAACAGTTCGATTTTAAAAAGTTCAGTAATTTATTTGAAGTTAAGTTTTATTTCTAACGAAATATTTCATATTCCATGATAATGACTGCATTTCCAACACAGATTACTTTACCGTAATGTTTTGCTTAATGATTAACATCAGAACAGATTTTATTCTGTGAAAATAAGAAATTTCTTCTCAATACAATGACAGAAAATGATCAGATATTTGCATAGATAGAATTCCATTCAATAATGGAAGTTAATAAATCTTTTATTAAATTTTAATCTGGGAAAGTTACTATCAATTTCTTACTGAAATGGAAAATGTCAATAACTGAAATAAATTTAAAAAGCAAATGCGCAAATCAAATCAAGTCCGTAAAATGATTGAATAATTGTTCGAAAATTTTCTTAAATTTTTAACGTCATTCGTATATTTTCTCTCATTCGATGTTTTGAAATTTATATATTATATATATATATATATGAAATAGTCGCTGGCCGTTGTGAAATGATTCTTTAATAATATGATCGCTATCGTTGATGGTTTCTTTGGCTGGGAATGACGAGGCAGTTCTGTGATTAAGTAAAACTATTTATTCCACATCTTAAACACATAAAACATTATAAGGACGACACAATACACACACACACACACAAGCTGCAGCCGGCTACATGTTGATGTAAATACAGAAGCGAAAGAGAGAGCGGTCTCCAGGAATCTCGCTATTTATAGGCGTCTCAAATCACATGATCTGAGTGGGTAGCTACATGTAGTTTAAAGTATTCTCGTTAGGCGGCTGGCTAATTTATTATTAAAATGTGGGTCCTGCAGGGATGGACCAGATAATTAAAAGATATTTAAAAGGATTATATTACTGGGAATTATTACATTTCCCCCCTCCGCAAGACACGTGTGTCCGCTGGGGCCCTTATTACACACCCGTATCCTACAGAGATATTAATTTTAAAATTTAAATTTAGATTAACATTTATTTCTAAATTTCCCTTCACTCAAACACATGAAAATGATTTGAACAAGGAGAATATGTGGTTATAAAAGTATGAAACAAAAATATGCATTAATAAATTATAAATATAAAATTGTACATACAAAAATATCAAAATAAGATTATTAAATACCAAAAATAATATGAAAACAGAAAATAAATTTTAAAAGTAATTGTAAATGACACACATCCTGTAAAAAAGTATTAGTTGAAACAAATGAAGTTAGTTCTTTCTAGTTGCCTTGCCCAAGTTAGCTAGACTTTGCAAGGTTGAGGCGTGTCCGGACACTTGAAGCGGTAAATATGATAGGCCAGAGACTTCAGTAAAAGGATACTGTATATCTTTTGGAATATGTGGGACACCAATAGGCTTCCCTATGCACTGGGAAGCAGAAATTAGAGGTGAGTCATATATTGGAATGGAAGTTGTCAAAATATTGGGTTTTAAAAGACAATGGTATGTGAAAGGAATTGTCTGTCGCAAATACTGCATGGAGATGATGGTTATGAAACAGTTATGTGCCACCTTTCTAATATGAATTCACAAAAATATAAATTCCTAAAACACAAAAAATAATTTCTTAAAAATTTATCTAAAATTTAATATAAGAGCACTGAAGGTGAAAAGAAGCAAATTAGGATGGCCCACACCTTGCACAATCTTTAAGACAATTTTTACTTCTTATCGTGTATATGCTGCACAATAACTTCAGAAACAAATATCCCAAGACTGGAAATTGCAAGTCGACCAAAGAGATTTTTTTTAAAAATTATTTATAACTTTCTTTTATTATTACTTTTATTATGACAAAGGTATAAGTTTGGAGGCAATAGTATATTGACAATCAAAGGTGTATTCCCTTGAGGTACCCACTATGCACAATCCTTACAAAAACCCTTATTATTTATTCTAAATGTAAACATTTGCTCATTTATTTGTTTGTTTATTAATATTTTCTCAGCCTAAGTGCTCTCAAAATTATTATTATTTCAAACACATTAAAGTTGTTCATTTTCATATCAAATAAATTGTTCATTCTAAAAAAGTAAATCTTATATTAACCAAAAATTCTTACAACCACATTAAACACATATCAAATAGTATCTCAGCATAAAATTCTCAAAATAAAAATATCAAATCTTTGGTATTGATTCAGTAAAACACTTGAAAACACTGTAAAATTGTGAATTCTCATATTAAATATCAAATTCAAATATAATCAATATGAAATATATGCATTTTATCTTCAAAACAAAATGTAGCATTAAGTAAATTTAACCCGAAACTTCAAAAGGTAAAGCCGAGATCCCTGGAGACGTTTTTAAAATGTTAAGTTCATAAAAACATTCACAATATTATATACGTTTAGTTGACTGCCCAATCAATTAATTTAAATACAATCGAAAAATAAAAATAATTTGTTACACATATATTGAAAAAATATTAGAATAACCCATAATAACAGTACAATGGTGGTAAGGATCAAAGAATAATAATAAAAATAAACGATGGGGGTAAGACCCATAGCATTGAAAAAAATCCCGGGGTAGAACCAAACACATAAGGAAAAACCGCTGGGATATAACCAGGCTTTAAATAAAGAAACCATATTGGGGTATACCACTACCCCATACTACACCATTTCATATGGAAAACTTTAAAACATAAATATTTTCAAAATATATAAACCATAAATTAAAATTATTGTAAGATTTTGGATCAAAACAGATTATTAGAAATAACACTTTTAAATTTGCTTTCAAATTATATTACGCATACTCATTACAATACTTTTCTCAAAACATTTTAAGATAAATTATTAAAAACCATAATATGAAAACATACACTCAATTTAGAATTTCTAGATAATTTCAAATGACAGAAGAAAAATGCACGGTTTATTGTATCGATGAAAACTTCAAGCTTCTTTAACACACTCATCAAAAATCGCTGAGCGCATCATTTAACCTTTACGTTTTAAAACATATACTTGTAGCACTTAAAAAGAAATGTAATCCAATCTGGCTTTTTCCACTGATGATAAAAACTTTTTCTTTTTTCACAATCTCGCGCACTTTGAAAATAATTTGAAAATGAATTTTTTTTTCTTTTCCACATATTCGCACACCAAATTTGAAGCTATTGGACGACGCAGGAAAAAAGGGATTTTACCGTTTTTGACGAATGGAACACTTTTTCACAATGGGCAAATCCACAGATTTTTTTTTTCTTTTTCATTGGAAGACAGAACTAAGGGTCGAATTGTAGAATGATTTTTTTTAAACATATGTTTGCTGAGCACCTTTCGACGTTGCATTTGGAACACGGAACTGTTACACTATTATTCAGTCATTTTGGTAATCCTGTCAGGGTGTGGCAAGAGGTTTCTTTCCCGCGCAGGAAAATATCCTGCCGGCTCTTGAAATAGTCGCTGGCCGTTGAAATGATTCTTTAATAATATGATCGCTATTGTTGATAGTTTCTTTGGCTGGGATTGACGAGGTAGTCCTGTGATTAAGTAAAACTATTTATTGTGTGGTGTGGCATGTGGTTTCTTTCCCGCGCAGGAAAATATCCTGCCGGCTCTTGAAATAGTCGCTGGCCGTTGAAATTATTCTTTAATAATATGATCGCTATTGTTGATAGTTTCTTTGGCTGGGATTGACGAGGTAGTCCTGTGATTAAGTAAAACTATTTATTGTGTGGTGTGGCAAGTGGTTTCTTTCCCGCGCAGGAAAATATCCTGCCGGCTCTTGAAATAGTCGCTGGCCGTTGAAATGATTCTTTAATAATATGATCGCTATTGTTGATAGTTTCTTTGGCTGGGATTGACGAGGTAGTCCTGTGATTAAGTAAAACTATTTATTGTGTGGTGTGGCAAGTGGTTTCTTTCCCGCGCAGGAAAATATCCTGCCGGCTCTTGAAATAGTCGCTGGCCGTTGAAATGATTCTTTAATAATATGTTCGCTATTGTTGATAGTTTCTTTGGCTGGGATTGACGAGGTAGTCCTGTGATTAAGTAAAACTATTTATTGTGTGGTGTAGCAAGTGGTTTCTTTCCCGCACAGGAAAATATCCTGCCGGCTCTTGAAATAGTCGCTGGCCGTTGAAATGATTCTTTAATAATATGATCGCTATTGTTGATAGTTTCTTTGGCTGGGATTGACGAGGTAGTCCTGTGATTAAGTAAAACTATTTATTCCACATCTTAAACACATAAAACATTATAAGGACGACACAATACACACACACACAAGTTGCAGCCGGCTACATGTTGATGCAAATACGGAAGCGAAAGAGAGAGCGGTCTCCAGGAATCTCGCTATTTATAGGCGTCTCAAATCACATGATCTGAGTGGCTACATGTAGTTTAAAATATTCTCGTTAGGCGGCTGGCTAATTTATTATTAAAATGTGGGTCCTGAAGGGATGGACCAGATAATTAAAAGATATTTAAAAGGATTATATTAATGGGAATTATTACATATATATATATATATATATATTATAAAATAGAAGATATACACTTTATGAATTTATGTTTTCTGACCATGTTCAGATGTAGTTTATTGCATAAATGTAAAACTAATCTTTTGTAACTTTTAAAACTCTTGATTGAGAGTAATATAAATATAACTTTTAAAACTGTATTCCAAAAGATATGAAGCAAAGTAAACTTTGAGTTAAACTGCAGAAGTGTTAACAAGCTTTGAAAAAAAATACATTAAGAAGAAAAAGTTTTAAGATAAATAACTTCATATCTATGCCCCGCATTGATTTCTGATAAAGGTAAGAGCTAAAATAAATGGATTCGGAATATCAGCAAAGATATATATTAGGAGTCAAAACTGCAGCATTGAAATTTTTGTTAAAATCCCAAGCTAATGTTAAATTTACATTTAAGTGAATCTTCTAATTAGGTATGATTTTTTGAACGGTTTCATGGCTGGACACTTTGTAACAATAAAAAAATATGTTAAACTTTGTAAATTTTCAAAAGAGTATTTTTATAATTCCCTTTAAACATTTTTTTAAAAGCAATTTTTTTTACAAAAATGCAAATCTGTTTTTTAGACGTAGAATTTATTTCTTTTTCAATTTTGAAAAATGAAAACTAAGGTTTAGATTAAAATCTTTTCGCTCTATAATTTCTTTTATAATTTAAAAATTTCAAATTCTTTAAAAATTCTTAGAAGAAATTTAGTTATTAATTATTATTTTCAATAACTAAAGAGAAAAAATAATTTCATATAAATTAGGGCATCTTAAAAGGACTCAAATTACATTTAGAAAAGGTAGAAAAATCTTTATCGAAACGCTTCCGATAAAGCATTATTAGTGGAAATATTAATTTGTCTAATTTCTATGCAAAAATACGTTTATTATCGTGACAATTATAAATAAGGTAATTAATGAGTCGATTTCTTCTGACATCTTACTAAAAAGCTTAGTTTTTGTCTTTTGTTAATGGCAAAAAAAATATTTTAAATCATTGTTACGTCTAATTTTGTAAGAAGGCCCTTTATATATTAAACAAAACATTCGTTATTCCAAAAAAATTACTATTACTTGAAGTGTTTTATTATTTATACTGCCATGGATTTATTTATTTTTTTCACAGCACTTAAAAGGCAATCAATATTAAGAACTTGCGAAGGGTGAAACAAGAGAAACGATTTTAAAGGCACATTTTAAAAGTTGATTTTTTTATGTTTCTTCACATTTCTTTTAAAAGTTTAAGAAGAAAAGTTTCAAAATGACAGCCTAATTTTCAAGCTGACTGACCAGGATTTTGTTTTTGGCATGCAAGGTTTCATCATTAACAATCCCAACTTCAATTTGCTCTTGAAGCTGCCAAGTTTCTGATGTACCCCGAAAAATATTGATCCAGAAATACTAATAGAAAAAATTAAATGAAGAATCAAAGTCTTTCTACTTGGTTAATTTTTACAACACATTTAGTTAATTATTTTTGTTGATGAAGTATATATATATATATATATATAAATTTAATTTATAATTTTAAACAATAAGAAGAGCTGTGTTAGTAAGAGTAACATATTATAAAAGGTGCTAAGATTAAAAAATTTAAATTTGTAATCGATAGATCTGAAGATTTTTGTATTATCCGATTGCATTAAACCACCGATTACAAAAAAATTCTACTTTGTTTTGATTCATATTTTGTGTAGCTTTCTTTATATTTATCTTTGGTTAAAACCGATTATTTATACTGGAATTGACAGTTAGAAATTTATTTATTTAATTTAAAATCATTACGTATTTATTTACTTTTTTAAGTACTTCAGTGTAAAAATCATAGAAGGTAATTATCTATTTTATCCACAAAACCATAAGACAAATGTATGCCCATTAAAATGAAATTAAATACTAATAGTATATTAAAAATCATTAAATTAAAGAGAACATTAATTATAATAGCACTTTTTATTCTTGAAAGAATATTTAATCCAACGGAAAGAATTCAATGACGAGAAAAATAATTAATACTCTTGTGTCAAAATAAAAAAAACCAAGTTGTCATTTTAATTAATTATCCATAGTTAAACAAAGAGTGTTTTTAAAATGAATTTAAAAATTTAAAGGTATGTTCCCCCAAAAAATAATATATAGATTTATAAATACTTATATATTAATAATTGATAACATTATTAGAAACTTTAAAAGGAAATATATATATATATATATATATATATAAACAATCGAACCTCTATATTGACAATTTTTCTATATAGCGAACTTGTTTCTGGAACCAAGAACACACATTTCACGATTTTCTTCGTAAAATAACCTCCCAATAGCGCAGTGCATTATCGGTACAACGAAGTTTTTCTTATGATTCAATTTTTCTGTGCCTATTTTTAAAGTATTTCTGGATATTTTAAGCTATTCTCTTTTTAACACTAATTATAATAATCATAAATCTTCAACTGGTTTTATCAGGTGCCTAACTTGCAGAGAGCTATAGAATTCTGGGCATTTCAACCTTGAAGGGCAACCCTTAGCCCCCATTGCCCAGTTCATTAGAAACACCTTCGATATCTCCTTCCACCTTCAATGGAGTTCTCTTGTGTTGTTAATCTAGCCTCTGTTTATTTATAGTGTTGATCAGTGGTACTGGAAACTTCGTTTCTTGTAGCTCGAAAGTGTCATAACGTAAGTGCTAGAGCATCAAACAAAAAATTAATTCTTCAAGAAGTTAATAAAGGCGTCAGGACAAAGGATAGTGCTATAAAATTTGGTATTTCTCCAAACAGCTTATCAACTACTAAAAAAAAGAGACAAGTTACAAAATTATGATTCATCGAATCTTGTTCAAAATGATTATGAACATGTGTCCATGAAGATATCGAGGAGGCAGTTTTGAAGTGCATACACACAATGCGAGATAAAAATGTTCCGATCTCTGGACCTTTCGTAATAGAGAAAGCTCTTCAATTTTCGTAGGTATTGGGATACGATCCAATTCTAGGTAACAATGGATGGCTAGAAAAATTTAAGAAAAAGCAGGGGAAAATACGCCTGAAGAGACTTTTAGTGCATTACAAAGATGTGAGGCGTATTATGAAACAAGGTATTTTTTCAAACAAAAAACTCAAAAAAATTTAAGAGATTTTTAGAGTAATAATTTAAGGAAGCATGCTGTGATGTATGTTTAGAATTTCTAGCTATAAATTAACTTTTTTGAAGGTTATGTTATGCAAAATAAATAGATATAAATTTACAAAAAGGAGTTAATATATAATTACTTTTTTTAATATCTAGTGTTTATGTAATTAAAATTTGTTTCATGTGTTTTATAAAGTATATTGAAGGATGAAAACCTCTAAATAACGAATTTTCCATGTAACGAACTTTTTTCGAGATATAGCAATTTCATTAAATAGAGGATATATATATATTATATATATGCTGTTACTGGCTTATACTTAGATACCGTCACGGTACTCCCCCACCAGTGAGTTGATGGATAGGCGAACGAAGGAGATATTCTTGTTGTTATGGCGAGCGTGGGGTTGTTACATTTGCGTCCAGTGCGTCTGACAGCTTTGCTTGCTCTTCTTGCGGGTAGATGGCGCCACGACACATCAGAAGGTTTGCGTTTTTCTTTTCAGCCAAGGTCACCAATGTGGAAGATTCGAACTCTGTACCTCCTGATCCGTCGCCCAGTAACATGACCACTAGTCAAAAGTGATCACTCCTGTCCGGAGGCTGTTACTGGCTTACTTAGATACCACCACAATATATATATACAATAGAACGTCTCTTATCCGAACGTTTATTATCCGAAACATCAACTATCCGAACCAGTTTTTTTTTTGTTTGTTTTTTTGCACCTTGCAGCGAAAAATCGAAGATGTACAATGGTAAAGCAAAAGTAAGTGATTATTTTCCACAATAAAGGTAAAACTGCGACATTTTGCACCTATTTTGCTTTTTCTTCAAGTACGTTTCCCGCATGCGATGATTTTCAATATTCGTATAGTGTCCTGTTTCATATACTGTATGGATCGCATTCGGTTTTCGGTTATCCGAACAATCACGTATCCGAACGGTGCCTGGTCCCAATTGATTCGGATAAACGACGTTCTACTGTATGTTGAAATGGGAATATGATATTTTGAAATGGGATTTGTATTCTAGGATTCACATAAATTCGAATTTTTTTTTAATTATAGAATTGTGTGATTTATATATATATATATATATATATATATATATATGTTACGGTCAAAGTATGAAATCCGGCATTCTATAGAATGCCTAAATCTAGCCGGCAATGTGTATGAAATAATTCCTATTTCACACATTGCCTAGGCATTCTACAGAAAGCCTAATGAGAAACCGGCAAAGTATGAAATACATCTCAGATTCGTTTCGAATATTGCAATTTGGCAAGACATAAAACTTTAAACGCGTATCTCAGGCTCAGAATTTGTTAGTTGTACATTGCTGCTTGTTCGGAAATATCAAAATACTCAATTTTACTTACACATGTTCCACAAAAAATTGGTTTTTTCCTGTGCTGCCTGAAAATGGAGGAGCAAGCTATAGTGCTGGTGAAGATGTCATGGTCTATAGCAGGGTTTGGCAACGTATGGCACATGTTGCTAACGGTACAATTCTCAGAGGCCTCTTGCATTACTCAACAAATTTGTAAATTTTTCAAAATTGCTCTACTGTATGGTTCGCTGAATCATATTGGCAGATTGGTGTGACACGCAACAGCTTAAGGGCTTCCGACCCATGGTCCACAGGCATGAAACAACTATTCGACGGCTAGTTGCCCAAAATTCGAGTTGATGCTGCCAAATAAAAATGTTTTTTTCTTAACTGAAATTACGTACTAGAAGTTGATAACTGATATGATAAATGCTAAAATGACTACTAAGAAGGAACTCAAGGACTATTGGTTGCTGAATAGCTATGATGTGATGTTTGTGGAAAATAAAAGTAAACTCATTTAACCTGTTAAAGAAGGCGTCAGTACCATAAAACAGTGTTACCCAATCCCTGGTCAGAGACCTTGCTGTGAAAAAACGAAGGTGTACAAAGCTACAGCAAAAAATAAGTGATTATTTTCCACAATAAAGGTAAAGTTGCTACATTTTTCTCGGACGCGGTAGCCAAGTGGTCAAGGTATCGGACTCGGGGCAGACGTGTCATGAGTTCGAGCCCAGTATCACTGAAGACCCACCGTGTAGGGGCGCGATGCACGTTAAATCTGTCGAAAGCTCAGAAGTACCCTTTGGTGGGGTAGTTAGAAGAAGGGATGCCAGCTCAGATGTCGTCCTCGTCAATTGACCATGGTTCAAAATTACGAGGTCCGTCACCAAAAGCCCTCTTCTAGCTGAACAGTGCGATGTTAATATTCACTCACTCACGCGACATTTTGCACCTATTTTGCTTTTACTTCAAGCACGTTTCCCGCATGGGATGATTTTCAATATTCTTATAGTGTCCAGTTTCATATACTGCATGGCTCGCTTTCGGTCCTCCGTTATCCGAACAACCCCGTATCCGCACGGAGTCCGGTCCCAATGGATTCAAAAAACGACGTTCTACTGCAAATTATAAAATCAAAACAATTTAAAATATAAATAATCAACATCACACTCTCAGCGGGCCACCATAAAATTATCAAACGTTGACAGGTTCTGAAGATAAAAATGTTGGGAAGAACTGCTATACAGTATTACGTCACGGATTCCTTTTTTCCCCAATGGGGCTACATATTGTCAATTTTGCCATTTTCAGACCTAGTACATTCCCCAGGGGCTGCTATCCCTTTTTAGTGCGGTACGATGTAAGCGATACCAATTGCCGCCGGTAATTTTGTCACCCAGTTATCTTCCCAGAGGAAGGTACCTGACCTCCGACGATGTGAACTTGTTCTAGGAATTTAATTTGCCATGAGCAAAATTAAATTCCGAATTATGGGGATGTGATAGAATTCTGAAAGAACTTTAAACCAAATACAAAAATGTTACACATTATGATATTGAACTTGTACATCCACCTTTGTGAGCCTTGCCGGAAATTATCTAAGAAAATGTATTGTAATAAAAACTTTGATTTTTTTCCGAATGACAATATAGGATGGTTTCTATCGACGCTTAGAACTTCTGAAGGAATTTGAATACAAGTATATGCGAAATCACAATTTAGCAATAATTTTTTTTAAAAGAAGTCTCATTATTTTGTCAGAATAACATTTGTACTTCTAGAAATGCAAGTCATTGATATAATATCCTAATCATTAACTTTTTCATACTTTGCCTAAATATATTTAGGTATTGTATAGAATGCCTAGGCATTCTATACAATGCCTAGGAAAAGTATGCAATAAATCTCATATTTCATACTTTGCCTAAAAACGCCCGGCCAGAAATTCATAATTCACATGGAGTAATTAAATTCCTCATGTTGAGATACAGTCTTCAACATTTATATCAAGATTTTCTAAATGATCAGCAAATACTTATCTTTTTTCAACTAAAGTAAAAAGACAAATAACAAAATGTAGATGCATTTATTCCTTCATGATCAAGAAAAGTGTAATGAAAATAAACCTGCTTATTTCATGCGAAGAATAAACGTCATAAATATTCCATTAATTTAGTTTATTGAATTATTTACTGAAGTTATTAGCTTTGAATAATTATAATAACATCTCAACCATGTTTCCTACTTTTCACCGACTTTTTTTCGGTTTTTTCTTCAACTACTTTTTTTTTACATTATTATCAGATTTTCGAAGAAATAAGTCCATTCCTAAATGCCAAATACATCAAAAATGCGTAACAATAAATCTTTTGATTGAGTTGATAAACTTTAAATCAAAATGTCAAGCTAAAGATACAATAGTGTCACATAATAGGAGTAAAAATAAGAAAAATATAGCTCCAGAGATTCATATTCATAAAATTCAAGTAAATGACACATACATATACATACTTAAAACGTTATAATTAAATTATTTAACAAGATACCTAACTTTTCATTGTAGAAAAAGATTACAAACTTCCTCAACAAGTAAAGCTTAAAAAAGCTAAAAAGAGAAAAAGTTGACTTTTTTTAAAAAAATTCTCATCTTTTATTGAATAAAGTTAAGCCTTCTAATCTACTTCATCGATTTATCATATATTTTCTTTCTTACAGTTTGAAACTTTTTATCACTTTTTTTTAAAGATTGTATAATATTTATGTCATTATTACAACGATTATCATTTAAAAATGTTTGAATTATTCACTCTATACGTGTAAATTATTCCTTATCATGTATCTGGATAGCTATTAACGTTCAATACAAAAGACTTATCTATTAACAATAAGGATGACCTACTTCAGCTTAGTATCGGTTTACATTTTATAGGTCAGTGAATAAGTATACTTTCCACCTAAGATAAATCAATTATTTAACATCTTATAGATCTTGTTTAGTATAGTACAGGTCCATACAGAAAATCTTTAACTGGATGTTGCATGCATAATTGTTAAAATCTGTATGGATTCTATAATTTAACCATCCTATTTCTTTATGTATGTCCAAGATTAAGAAATATATAAATAGTTTTATATATATATATATATATACATATGTACCCAATTTAAAAATGTCGAACTATCTAAATGTATGGTGTGGCAGGGATAAATAAAATCTTAAATTATGATTGTAGAAAAGAAAATAGTTCCAAAGTTTCTGATACGCATTTTTTATTTGTAATAAAAAGAATTCTTAAAATATTTAAACTGAATATCTAACTTGTAAAGTATATTATATGAACATTTGCATTGTTCTTAAATAAATAAATTTGCCACTAATTATTATAAATATTCATTTGTCCAAGAAATGGAAAGAAAACTATTAATGATGATAAATTTCATTAAAATATTTTTAAAATGTGATAAAATATGGAAATGTAACTGTATATCTTAATATATAATTTGTGACCAATCTATACGCGTTATACCAGTAACCCTCTTGGGAAATCTTTGGGCTATGGATATCAACAAACCTTTCTGAAAAAGAAACCGTGATATGCAGATTAGGTCTTATATATATAGTATGGGTTTGCTTGCTAGTTAGTTAGTTAGTTAGGTAGAAGAGAGATAGAGATATAGAAAGAGAGGAAGAGATAGATAGTTATACAGAAGAAAATTTATATTTAATTGAAGTTATCAAGAGATTGAAATATTAAGAAGTAGAAGATGGGAAGACTATCTACAGTTTAGGTAGTAATCATATTGATAACGTGTTTTGGTATTTAAATTTTTGAAGATATTTAAGTGACAATTAGTCACATAGTTACAGTGTAAATCAAATATTAAAGCAGAAGATTGATTCATAAAAAGTGAATCAATTGTGATTAGAAGTATTCTCCCAACTCGCGACTCTCGTTGCAAGCCCCTTGCTCTCTATTTGGAAACATCTCATTAGATCTGAATAACTGATTTGTGTTTAAGTTAATTAGTGTGCTGAATAAATAATTAGAAAATATCATGTCGAGTAGTCCTTCATATAATAACACATCTTTAGCCGGGTCCAAGAATAAGTATAGGGGGTTACAATTGGATGATAAGTTTCTAATACTTTGATTGCATTTCATGATCTTACTATTGTAATAGTGTCCATTTAGAAGTTATACAACTAGTTTAGATCTGGAAATTCTGAAAGAAATAATGGTTCTAATTATAACTTAAGAACACAAAATGTATAAAAACAGTTGACATTGATGCAATATTCGTCATCCATTTTCTCTGATAATCTCGAACGCTCTGTTTTTCACTAAATTGACAAGGTGGTTGAATTCAATTTCAAAATATTCTGCTTTTCTTAAGATAGCTACTTGCACGAAGTGCAACATAATACAAGGTTCTCCTTCAAGCATACGTCTTTTTTTGAATTGGTCAAGACAAAACCTTTTGATTTTCTTTCTAAACTGTTCCTGAGTGGATTTAAATGTTAGTATTGTCCTGTTGAAATATCCACCTAGCATTACTTTATTCAAGCCCATATAGTATTAGATGATCATATATCATTAGATTTTATTGCTTTTTGAAACTAACTTTCAACCAATGATTCAACATGGAAAGTTCTAGAATGTCTTTTTCCGATATGGAGTTCACAGAACTGAAGAAAGGAAACGTGTGTGACTCCTGAAGTAATTAGAGAGAAGTCAGTTGCTATTTGTGACATACTCGTGTTTGTTTTGGTTTGTGCTCTTCAAGCGTCAGGCTCCTACTTTTGAATTTGTCAATAAACATGGATAAATAAAAAATAACCCCTCAATGTGTCGACTATATATATATATATATATATATATATACACTGGTGTGCAAAAATTAAGGACGAGACGGTTTTTTCAATATAACTTTGTACAAAAGCATTCCAAATCAACCCATTTAATACCGTAAGATCCCCAATACGTAAGGAAATGAGTAATGTAAGCAACACTTACTAAAAGAGAAATCAGAGGGATAAAAAGAAGCTTTATTGAAAAAGTAGCATGGAGCGCAATGCGACTGAAGGCCGAAACATCCCTGTGATGGGTGTCCAGCAAGAAATATCCGGTCTTTAGTAGGGGATATGATCTCCCCTGACTGCTAGGCAGGTTTCACAGCGTCTGCCCATGCTGAGAATGAGGGTGTCAATGAGTTGTTGAGGCATTGCTGCCCATTCGTCTTGCAGCGCCAATCGAAGCTCCGTAATCGTTACTGGTGGTAAGGTACGAGCTGCCAAGCGTCTGCCTAGAAAATCCCATACATGCTCGATGGGATTGAGATCCGGAGATCGTGCCGGCCAATCCATAGGTTCAATATCCTCACTCTCTAAGAGCTGTTCGGCAGCTACTGTGCGATGACATGGTGCATTGTCGTCCATGAAAAGGAACTGCGGACCCATAGCGCCTCTAAAAAGACGCACATATGGAAGAAGAATCTCGTTACAATAACGGGTCCCGTTGACTGAACCTGCGTCGAAGATGTGAAGGTCTGTACGACTACCAAGCATGATGCCTCTCCAAACGAGAACACCGCCACCTTAATACCTGTCCCTTTCAATGATGTTCGAGGGCTGATTGCGGCTTCCCCGCTCTCTCCAGATGAGTATGCGATGAGAATCGCTACTCAGACTGAATCTGCTCTCATCTGTAAAGAGTACTCGTCCCCATTCATTGTCTCTCCAATTCCGGTATTCCCGGCACCACAGAGAACGCCTTCTCCGATGGGCAGGCGTTAGAGGTACACACCGTACAGGTCGTCGTGCAAACAGACCACCACCGTGCAGTCTTCTGGCCACGGTAAAACGCGATATCGGTCGTCCAGTCGCCTGTGTCGTGTGTCTAGCGATTTCTCCCGCTGTCTGCCGCCTGTTTCTTCTGGCCTGTAAGGCAATATACCGGTCATCTGCGGGTGTGGTTCCTCGTGGACGACCGCTACTGAACCCGCGGATAGCTGTTCCTGTAGTTTGAAATTGTCTCCAAAAGTCGTGAAACGATGCTGTGAGCAATTCCGAACTCTGCAGCCACACTTGTCACACTGCGACCTTCCTCCAACTTCCCAATGATTCGACCTCGGGTAAAAGCATCCAGATGTCGTCTAATAGATTGATTATTCGCCATTTCTCGCTGAGGCAGCAACTCGGTGTGATTTTAACTGCTATACGGTGTGCAATCTCTTTGCCAGAAATACTAATCTTACACCGACAACATGCTTTACTACTCAGACACTCCCCCATTACGTCTACCTGCATATCTGCGCATGTGCTACCGTACATCACCTCACTTAATCTCCTGATTGGTCTTTCTGTCCGCTCTGCCTCTTCATTCAGCTGATATGCTAATTTTTCGACTTCGTCCTTAATTTTTGCACACCAGTGTATATATATGTATATACATATGTAATATATATGTATATGTATATACATATGTAATATATATATATGTATATACATATTTAATATATATATATGTATATACATATGTAATATATATATACACACACATTGTCACATATATATATATATATATATATATATATATCGTTGGGTGCTGACGATTGGACACTCTGTCTCGAAAGTGGTGCATTCATTGGAGTTTTCCAAAGCCACCCAATTACGGGTGTACTATGAGTAAGCATAACATTCAACAACTAGTAAAAACATTCCCCTAAAGGGAGAATAGCCGAGGACAACGAGATCATTGTCGTTTGGCTTGTAAAAGAGATTAGAAGCCTTACGGTGGAAGAAATAACTCGTCATTTCAGGCCAGTGCATAAAAAAGTGTTATTAGCCATTTCTATCCTAAATTATTTCTTCGCCAATGGTGTGCAAATGTCATCGTCTCGTTAGGGTATCTCTGATTATCACATATCTTGGAACGCAAAACGGAGCATGGGCATAGGAACGTAATCTTTAGATCTAAAATAAACTGACTCTCTCCCCGTGGCGCAACAGTCCATTAGACCCTAAATATATGGGAAATTATTGCCTGATCTGATGAGTCCAGAACTACTTTAGTACACGCCGGTGAGGCAGGTAAAGTACAACGTACACTCTATGGAGTGTGTTTTACAGAAACGGAAATGGGAATCCTGGTACGTGTGTCATTGTCCCATACAGAGCAATCTTACTATGAAATCTTCGACGACCATGTACTCTATTTTGTGCGTCTTTTACATGTATTACTCCTCAATAGACAATGCGTCATGGCATAACCTTCCTAAACCCGAATAGATCAAAAAATATTCTTCAGATATGATCCTATTTTCTTAACCCTTTAACCAGTTTGCCCGCACACCACACTGTGACTGCAACTGGTTTGCCTATACGCTGTCCGGGGAACTGATACTCTCTTTGCTCCTTCTTTGATTTGCCCGTATTTTAAATTCTTATAGTGATATTATTTAGTGCTAGTATTTTGAAAAGATGATGCAGTTTCTCTATGAGACTGAAATGCTTTTCATCCGGCATTTTCTTTATTGAAAGCAGGAATTTCGATCCTTGAAAATTGTGTTCTACTCTATGCAATGCTTTTGCAATCAGGAGCTGTTCTCTATTTGAAATTAGGATAAAACAAACAAAAACACTTTCTTGTGAAATGATTAATTGAATTTAAAAATAGATCCAGATCTGAGATCTGTCTACTGATTATCTAGATTGTTCTTCAGATGAATTTTTAAATGATATCATCATTTTCTGATAAGCTTTGAAATTATCAAAAAAAGGAAGAAATATTAATTACATTTTTCCATATTTTTCTCATTGCAATATGGAACTGAAATGACATTGTAAATAATTGGGAAATCACACTGCTAAAAGTTAGACTTGATCTCATTAACCAAATTATTTAAAACACTAATTTAGCCAAGAGAATGTGAATTTTTTTTGCTTGAGAAGAAATGAAAAGAAAATCCAAAAATAGACGAGAAATTTCTTTCTAAATTGCAATATAAGAATTTTTATTACTGTTTGGATTGAATTGTATCTTTCTATTATTCAAATTGTATTTTCGTCATTATTCATGTTTTATTTTCATCATTATTCAAACTGTTTATTATTATTAATCAAAATGTATTTTTATTATTAATAGGCTGTGTGTATATTAATTTATATACGATACCTTATCTGTATTCAATTATTATTATTATTTGCAATTTGTATTTCATATGTATTTTCTGTGTAATAGTTAGTTTTACTGCCATGTCTTTTACCAACGCCATTTACTGTATTTATCTTTTGCGTGATGGCAACAAGTTATTTGCTTCGAGTTGTTTGTGTAATTATCATCTGTGTGAAATGCTCAGCTCCTGTACTCTCCCTCGCTACGAGAGGTTCTCGCCGCACAAAGCTGCTGGCATTTGTCTATACCTTTTAAACGCAAACAAGGGTCACATCTTTATTAGTCCCGCGTGGTGGACAATTACACCATGCTTCAAATTGTACTTACGCGTACAAGCACACGCACATACAAATCCATCAAACGTTTAAAAAAGATCGATTATGAAAATTTTTTTTAAGATATCTGAAACATTTTTCAAAGCGTGCAGAGTGTACTTACAAAAAGCGAACATAAATGGGTTTTTTTGTCCCACGATTGTAATGTCAAATATGGAACAAAAACTTTAAAATTTAAAATCAAAATAAATTTTTTCCAATTTTTAATTTTATTATATAAAAGTATG
The DNA here is from genome assembly GCA_019973975.1 of Trichonephila clavata. Taxonomy (NCBI): domain Eukaryota; kingdom Metazoa; phylum Arthropoda; class Arachnida; order Araneae; family Nephilidae; genus Trichonephila; species Trichonephila clavata. The sequence goes on along the minus strand of BMAO01038364.1, from coordinate 3,349 downwards.
GTGTTTTTGTCTTTTTTTAAAAAAAACTTTAGTTTAAAAAAATAATCATTTAAGAGGAGAAATGATTTTACAATCCAAAGTTACACATTTATTCACTTTCTGAGTAAAAATATTTCAAATCATTTAAATATTTTATTATTAATAATAAGCACAATACATTTTTAAAATCTGAATAAATAATGGGCAAAGATTTTGTTTTGACAAATGAGATTCTGTTAATCATATTTAATAATCTGAGTACTTATATTCTGTAATTGATTAGATCATATTACTGATTAAAAATAGGAATCCGTTTAGTACAATTAAAGCAATGTTTAATAAATGAGAAATTTTTTTAAAAAATATCTGCAAATACTCTTCATGAGTTAGCAACAAAGAACGATTCACCCTTTAGATATATTCTAATAGTTACTTTTTCACTAGTTAATTATCAATTACTTATGCTTATTAGATGTTTTTTATTTAGAGTGGTCACCAAATCTATTTTCGATCATCAAACAGATTCATTTGAAGGATAAAAAGCACCCAGCTTCTACCATCTGCCCTCGGAGAACAGCTGAAGATGTCAAATTGAATTTCTTTTTCTCAAAGCAGATAAAGCTGAAGACCGTTGAAAAGAAAATTTACATCTCTACAGACAATCCTGTCTTTGGCACGCTTTTTTCAGCTGAGAACTATAAGCGACGAGGAAGACTGTTCGATTTAAAATTTCACAGTTTAACTTTTCTTTTTCTCATAGCGTTTTATTTTCTATCTCCCTCGCTTCGCCAATTTCTTCCAGATATAGATATATCCTTGAATATCTATATCTTTTTCTTTTCGTTTTTACTCCTTTTTTTTATTTTTCTTATTTCACTATATTTTATTTCTCATTCCTACGACACACAAAGGCATTGAAGCGTGCAATTCCACGTAAGGAGGACTCGTCAAAATTTGAGACAAGCTTCCTTATTTTTCCCTTTTTTTTCTTTCCCTGACAGCCATCTCATAGCTATGAAATTGCAGCAAATCGGTTGTTCCGGAAGATACTAACTTGATGCTGAAAGCAGATGTCACTCTTCAGGACTTTCTTCTTAAGATTTGCCTTTTTCTCTCCCCCATGTTTTGCTCCTTTGTCATTAAACTGTTGCGATTTCATTTCTTTCGCAGTACTATGTCACTAGTAGAAACCATTTAAAGTGAAATCTAATTTCAAAGTTTCGAGGAGGGGAAAAATTGCTTTTCAAATGCTGCCGACAAGATTATTTTTATTATAAATTTAAGAAATGGGAAAGGAGATTTCTAATAAAGGAATTTCATAATCGAATTTCTTATCTACAGCATATTCATTAATTTTTTTCTTGTTATTTTTTCATATGAGAGATTAGTTTCCCTTCATGAATTTATTATTGTCAAAAAGATCACATTTTCTTTCGCAATATTTCTTTCAATTATTTAAATTAAGCGAAATATAACGTCTCTATTTTTATGTATATATTCGCTATTAAATGTATTAACTTGTGTTTCTTGAGTGACTTTGTAACAATGGTCTATTTTCGCAATTGTACAAAGTTTAGAAATTTTTTGTTTTTAAAAAAAAAAATTCAATACTTTGTGGGTGAATTAATCATAAGATTTTTTCCTTAAAGATAAATTGTTTTAAACAGGTATAAAATCATCTAATATTCTTTATCTGTAGTCTGTAGATGTACTTTTAATATTCTTTAATACTTGTTACAGAAAAAAGTTATTCATAAATAATGATAAAAAATAGCATTAAATATTTACTTAGTATGCATGTAGTATACAGTTAATAGTAGTATTTAATTAATGTTTAATGCTGTTCTTCTAAGACTTTTAATATCTGTGACACAGTTTTCAATCATAATTTTCAGTGCACCCCCCCCCTTCGTACACTAAAAGTGCATTGAAACAATAATAATGTAATTTGACGGTAAAACCACAATGCAACCTTAATTATAAACCCTACATTTTTTGAAGATAAGCATTAAATTTTTTCATACCTTACTTTTAAGTAAAAGGATTTTTTTGTGTTACTTTTCCTTTCTAACATTTCAATTCGAACAACCTGTATTTTATCTCTTATTATGCCAGAATGTATTTTGTTTTTCTCCTTTAAGTAAATTAATATTTTTAAAAATAATCTTTTATTTTCGACGTTTCGAATCGTGCCCACACAGGGTTATCACGCCCTCCTAGGGGCTCACCGACAGTTTGAAAAATCACTGGTTTAACGAATAAACCTAGAAAATTGAAGCGTAGAAAAAATTATTATAGCAATTCGTTATAAATATAAAATTAATGTATATATATCTTGTAATTCTCTAATTACAGTAGGACCTCAATTTAACAAAGTCGCTAAATCTCGAAAAAATGTTCCTTATACGGAAAATTCGTTATAAAGAGGTTCATCTTTTAATGTACTTTTATAATCCACATATAACAAATTTTAAATTCATAAACGCCGAATATTAAAAAAAGTAATTATTCACTTCTTTTTGTAAATTAATATCCATTTATTTTATATAGCTTACCCATCAAAAAGTAAGCGTAAGAAAAATTGCAAGAAAACTTGAAAAAAGAATGTCGAAGAATATACTGTTTCAACATCAAGAAAATAATTTCATATTAATTTTATTGAATTTTAAAGACATTTTCTAATTTAAAGCATTTAATTAATTTTAACTATACATTATTTTATAAATAGAAATTCTCTAAACATACAATACAACATGCGTCTTTAAATTTAATTACTTATATAATCTGTTAATTTTGTTTGAAAAAAGGCTGTGTTTCATAATATACCTCACATTTTTTGCAATATACTAAAAAATCCTTCTGGCCGATTTTTCCATGCCTTTTCTTAAACTTTTCTAGTCATCCATTGTTACCTAGAATTGGGTCGTATCACAATACCTACGCAAATTGAAGAGCTTTCTCTATAACGAAAGGTCCAGAGATCGGAACAATTTTATCTCGTATTGTGTGTATGCACTTCAAAACTGCCTCCTCGATATCTTCATGGACACATGTTCATAATCATTTTGAACAAGAATTCGATTAATCATAATTTTGTAATTTATCTCGATTTTTTATAATAGTTAATAAGCTGTTTGGAGGAATACCAAATTTTTAAGCAATAACCTTTTTCTTGACGCCTTTACCGATTTCCTGAAGAATAAAACTTTTTTGTTTGAGTTAAGTTTTAACATTTTCGTGCAACAAGAAATGAAGTTACCATACGACTGATCAACACTGCAAATTAACGAAGACTAGTTCAAGAAAAAGAGACGACTCCACTGAGAGTGAAAAGGGATATCAAAATGTTTCTAGTGAACTGAATAATGGG